>PVIW01007861.1:0-67560 GCA_004026585.1 Noctilio leporinus | reverse complement strand
GGTGCAGCCACTGTGGAAAACAGTATGGGGTTTCCTTAAAAAACTAAAAATGGAACTGCCTTTTGATCCAGCAATTCCACTACTTGGACTATACCCAAAGAATCCTGAAACACCAATTCATAAGAACCTATGCACACCTATGTTCATAGCAGCACTATTTACAATAGCCAGGTGCTGGAAACAGCCTAAGTGCCCATCAAGTGGATGATTGGATCAAAAAACTTTGGTATATTTACACAATGGAATTCTATATAGCAGAAAGAAAGAAGGAACTTGTACCCTTTGCAACAACATGGATGGAACTGGAGAGTATTATGCTTAGTGAAATAAGCCAGTCAGTGAAGGACAAATAGCATATGATCTCACCCATTACGGGGCAATAATGAGCAAAACTAACAACAAGCAAAACAGAACCAAGTATATGAATACAAGGAATAGGCCTTCAGTGGTCAGGGGGAACGGGGTTGGGGGGAGGGGGGAGGCAGAGGCAAAGAAGGGGAGCAGCTTAGAAAACAACCTAGTATAAAGGAACCATGGACGTGGACAACAGGTAGGATTGACTTTGGGGGGAATGGGTGGGTGGGGAGGGGGACAGAGGGGAGCAAAAAGGGGATGGATGTAATACAACAACAATAAAATTAAAAAAAAAAAAAAAGGGGGGGCTTAAATCTAGAAATTGTCCCCCAGCAATGACTACTGCTCTTCTTCCTGGGATTGTCTTTTATATATGTTAATGTCCTAAGTACACAAGCTGTTATTTTCATTCAGAATGTGGAAAATACCCTTAGGTAAACTCTTAAATAAAACTGCCTTTTTTTCCACAGGCTTCTTACATTAGAAGCTTAAAAAATCCCTAAGGCAAGAGGATCCAAGCCAGGGTTTTAAGAGCCAAGCAGGTGACAATTTCCTCAATTGCTTGGTAAAAATGTTATTCAATGAAGTTATCTTAAACCAACTACAGCCCCAGGTAACTTTTATGCATACTAGAATATGGGGGTTTAAAACATTCTACTTCCCTACTTCATCAGAGAAGTAGGGGTTTTGAAGTCTATGAAGAAAAATAATGAGTCCCAGAATGTGAAACCTACCTTGTGCAACTCTCACATTTTATGGGAGAAAATTAAGAGGATTAGTCCAAAGCTGTACA
Organism: Noctilio leporinus; assembly: GCA_004026585.1. Classification (NCBI taxonomy): domain Eukaryota; kingdom Metazoa; phylum Chordata; class Mammalia; order Chiroptera; family Noctilionidae; genus Noctilio; species Noctilio leporinus. Next base: position 66,413 of record PVIW01007861.1, on the reverse strand, counting down.
GCTAATATGGGGCTCAGTTGGAACAGAGTTAGGTTGATTACACACCTTTGAAAGACATGCAACATCCATCCATCATTAGGAGGAACCTTGAATCTTAATTGTATATATAAATAGGGTGATCTAGAGAAAAAAGGAGTGAAACAGAACTTGAGAAAGGGGTCACTGCAGAGATGATTTTGTTTTCTTTGCCAAAGCTCTTCTAGATTCACCACATAAATTTAAAATTCAATTTTTAGTCTCTAGGAAGATTTCATACTCTTTCTTAAAATATTACACATGTACATAAGTAAGAAAGCTTACTTCTCTATTTGTAGAATTGACTATATCCTTTTTACTTTTTGAGTGCTTGTGGCTCCCTACTAAGAATTTTCTAAGCATTGAGATTTTTCAGTGAAACAAGTTCACAAGACAGTTCTACCGACCCTTACCTTGTTCTCCACCCCACCCCACCCCATTTCTTCTTCTGGTTCTGGAAATTGGCCAGCAAGATTATTTATGGCTTAGTTCACAGCACACCTTAATAATAAACAGAAGTAGTTTCCCTTTGTTTTCACATTTCAACAGTACAGTAGTTAAAAATTGGCTCCCTTTAGAAAACTCTTTCTCCAAGTCTAATGTGCTATGCCATGTGTATACATGACTAACCAGTACAATCCGTACAGCAAAGAAACCAGGTGAGAGATTTATTGATTCTGGCTGAAACAAATTGAAAAGTAACCTTGAACACTTTGTGAAGTTCTTAATGAGTTCCACAAATCAACTTTGGAGCCAGTTTAGCATGTGCATTTAGGTGAGGCAAAGACCCTGTGTTTGATCTAACTTAAAGTAATCCCAGTGTAAAAAGTAGGTCCAAATGATGATGATATAAAATTCAGAGTTTTTTTTTACCTATAGAAATGCATTTATTTCAAATAGATTAATGATTTTGGTAAAAGATGATATGTTGTTAGGTATTTGTGGGGTACCTTCTACTAACAAATACTTTGTGATAGATTTGTGGTATGAATAAATGTCCCCATTCCAGAGAAGATTCCAAGTAAAACTCAATGACCTGGCCCTTCTAGAAAATTTTTGTTGAATCAAAATTTAAATTACAACCATGTAGAATTATTTAGTGTAGTTGATACTATCAAACAGAATTCCGTTCTACTGAACAACTCTCTTGAGTTGATTATGTCTTCTTAAATTACATTTAAGCTTTTTAAAAATCTGAGTAATTAGAACAGTATAGAGAACAACACTTATTAAACCCTCCTCTACCAATTAACTTTCTAAAATTAGAAATGGAGAGACTGTATATAAGCACATTTAAATAATTAAAATAGCAGTGACACAATTTTAAACTCAATTTTTTGTTGTTGATGTTTTTAGTTGGTTGGTTGATTTGGGAATGATAGAAGAAATTTGTCTTTCCTTGCATTTTAAGTTATATTCTTAATGTTTTTCTGTTTATGTTTGAAATTATGTGGTTCTATAGAAATAAAGAATTCCATTTTTATGGGAACACTAAAATAAGGTTAAAGTGGCTAAAAAGTAAAATCATCCATTTGGCTCTCCAGAAATGTGATCCCTTGCTTAGGATGCAGTGCCACCCCATGTTTTTCTGGTCCAAAATAAAAATGACTAAGACCTCCAAAGTGTGGGGTAATAAATAAAAGAACCAAAAATGAGTAAAAGTTCTCCTTTTACTACTTGTTTGGGTAGGGGGAAAAACACAAAAAATCCAGATTCCAAAACTGAATAGTAAGCTATTAGTTTACTGCTTACCAGTAGAATTCATTTTCTCTTCCAAAAAAATGTTTTCAAACAGAAAACTTGCCACAATCACTTTGAGGCAATAAGTGCAAATAAGATCTTTAAACAGCAGGTGATAAAAGCCATTACCCACACCCATGATGCCTCGCTTTACAATGAATAGACAGTGTTCTTGCACCCAGATAGAATTCTCTAGGACTTTCCATCTTATGTCATGTTGCCACAGATACTCATGCTTATCCTTGAAAACTTTCTGGTTAGTACAGAGTTCAATTTGTAGAGAAATAATGATTGTCTTTGTAATTTTGAGTCCTCAGGCACCTAAAGAAAGCATTTTCACACAGAACATGGTGACCTGTCTTTTAAACCAACTGTAAAAATATTTACCTTCATATGTAAAAAGATGAGATATTAATTACTGATAATTTCCTCCTACAGAAGTATTTTTCATGCTCATTTAAGCCCCAACCTTACTTCATATCATTTAATATTAAGAAAAACACTTCCGAAATATCTCAGTAACTCCCAAAATGAGTGAGAGAATACCTGTTATAGGTAACCTTTGTATAACATGGCACTTCAATAACACGGGTTCACTCTAACATTGTTCAAAAATGGGGATAACCCTCACAAAACAAGACATCCTAGAAGAGTTTCACTATCGCACGGTTTGAGAATTAGAGAAATTCCCAAACAACACATAATGTAGTAAGAGCTTTTAAGAGCAAAAAATATCTCATTCAAAATGAGAGAAGTCCCCCAAAAATATGGAATGTAAAAAAACTTTTAAGAGAAAAAAAAAAAAAAACACCAAAAAGCAAAAAAATCCCCAACTCATTTGAAATTAGGAACATAACTGCATGGAACATAATAAGTATTTTGAAGAGCAAAAAAATATCTCATTTGAAATTACTCTAAAAAGCTTAAAGGCCTAGACTTAGCCAAACAGCTGAAGCTATATTTCCATTTAGAAGATCCTTCCACTGTAAGAAGCACAAAGTTTAAAAGAGGACTTCACAAGTGCTTAGCACCATATAATGAAATTTATAAAGATCTCTCAACTAAAGCAAGCAACCTAAAATAACAATTTTTTTTTTTGCAGAAAGTACAAGAAATCAAGATAATTTTGAAGAAAGTTCAGAGGATGAAGATATCTTGTTAAAAAGAAAACACCCTCAATTAATGGTGCTTAATAGTGATGACAAAGAAAACATCATTTAATGCATATGAATATGTTATATTTTTGGTGAAAATTGCTTTAATAAAGATATTTCTATTAATTATACAAATATAATAGTATATGTTTTTAATTTTTGGAAACTTTTTTTGTATTAGTTCTTTGTTTCATATGTGTAACACAGATTTGTATAACACAGCATTTTAAGGAACCTAACAACCATGACATATGTACAGGGTTACCTGTAAATATACACTAATCAATAACACACATTAGAAAAACCAAAGAGGGTTGTATGTTAAAATTTTCTTCCCTGCTTTGTCTTGTGCGGCTCAGTGGGATTGAGTGCCAGCCAGAGAAACAAAGCATTGTCAGTTGATTCCTAGTCAGGGCACATGCCTGGGTTTCAGGCCAGGTCCCCAGTTAGGGTTGCTCAAGTGACAACCACACATTGATGTTTTTCTCCCTCTCTCTCTCTCCCCTCCCCTCTCTCTCAAAATAAATAAATAAAATATTTAAAAAATGTTGTCTTCCTTTTCCTACAATTACCCATGTCATTTGTAACTTAAGGTAAACTCACCTTTCTTTCTTTCTTATTTTCTTTCTTTTTTACCTTCATGAGTATTCCTGTCACAAATGTTAATTGCTATTTAATCTTAATAAGATTGAGAGAGGGTGAAAACTCATTCCTGACCGAAAGATAGGAAAAGAGGAAGTATCTCATTTAGGATTCTAAAGTAGATTTGTATAATGCTTTTAAACAAAAGCTCTTTCAATAGTATCCATGAATTCAAGTTAAAAATGAGACATAAAATAGTAGATAAACTTTAAACTCAAACTTGCAGATGTTAAAATTGTCCTATGACTAATCATAAATCAATTAGCTTATGTGCTAGGGCATTTTTCTGTTAACTACTCTGAAGAGAAGTTAATCCTTTTACTACTAATGTGGAAATATGCCTGAATGGGATAGGGGGAGAAGGACAAATACCCTGATTGGTGTTATCTAAAGTGACTATATGGTCTAACCAATTTTCAATTTTAAATAAACTTTTACTATCAGTGTCTTTTCTATATTGTTTCTGATTTCTATTATCTTTTTAAATAACAGCTTTATTGATATTTCATTTACATACTATATAATTCACCCATTTAAGTGTATAATTTAATAGTTTGTAGTAAATTCAGAATTGTGCAGTCATCACCAGAATCAAGTTTATAACATCTTCATCACCCCTCAAATTAACCCCATACATTTTAGCCACTACTCCACCCCTGCTCCTCTATACCCACCCCCATCCTTAAGCAGCTAATAATTTATATTTTGTTTACATATTTACCTATTCTAAATATTTCATACAAATGAAATAATACAATAAGTGATCTTTTGTGACTGGCTTTTTTCTCTTAGCATAATGTGTTTTCAAGGTTTAATGTCTACCTTAAAAAATAAATAAATAAAACTGTCACTTGGGAACAATTTCAAACTCACTAAAGAGTTCCTTAAGTAAAAATTGTACAAAACTCAGTGGATGGGTGCCAGCCTGTGAACCCAAAGGTCACTGGTTTGCTTCCCCAGTCAGGGCACATAGCCAGGTTGCAAGCCAGATCTCCAGCCAGGTCTGTAGCTGGAGGCAGGTGAAAGGCAACCATATATTAATGTTTCTCTCTCCCTCTTCTTTTGTCCTGCTGTTGAAAAATCCCTTCCACTCTCTCTAAAAAATAATAATAAATTTTTAAAAATTGTACAAAAAATTCAACATATCCCTTATCCATATTCATCTATTGTTAAACATCTAAATGTTTTCGATGTCTTGTTATTGCAACAATAAAACACCTTTTAAATTATATTTATGTAATGAATGGTATGCATTGTTTATAAATAATTTGAATTGCCACTTTGAACCTTCTTAAAATTACTTGAAACCCAGGGCTTTATTCAGCAGTGGATATGTATTTGATTTAGGCCAGTTGATTTTTTATGTGTATCCAGCAATAGCTTAAGAGCTAGCAACTTAAATGAACTGAAATAAACACACTGAAAACAACATTTAGAAGGCCAAGAAGATACCAACTCCTTTTCCACCATTCTTATCAAATTAGAATTATAATCAATTAGTATTTTTTAGGCATCATGCTTTGTGTCCCAGAATGGTACAAAATGGTATAAAGAGGAATATGACAGAAGATCAATTTTGACAAATATAAACAATTGTAATATACTGTGACCTGCACTCTGTTAACAAAATTATGAAAAATAGCTATAAAATGCATAAATTATTCATTCTGGGAGGAAGACAGTATGGAAATCACAGAAAGAGAGGATATGTACTTCTAAAAGCTTTGAATCATAATTTTTGCCCTTTGGTGAATGGCACTAAAGATAGCCCAGGCTATATCTGTTTTGTAAAAATTAGTGATAAGGTGAAGTTAAGAAGATCCTTCCCCCTTAAAAAAAAATTTTTTTTTCAAATAATCAGAGGCTAAGAACCTAAGGTAGCCTTTTGCTTGTTTGCTTTGTTAACTGTTAAGGCATTGACACCAATTCAATGCTAACAGGAATCCCTAACTTGAAATGCAGCAAAGAAGGACACTTTGTTCGGTTTCAAACAGCTCAAATGTGATACAACATGGGTATGAGGAACAGCTCACTAATGTTAACAGCTCAATTATGATACAGCACAGCTGTGGTACAGCATTATTGTGAGGTTGCCCTTAGCGAGGAGGCTATCCAGCTAGACAGCTCTGTTTCTGCTCTGCTCTGCAGAGATGTCTTCAATGTTCTAGCTTCAGCTTGGGAAAGGCAATTGAGTCAGTCTTTAATGAAAAGGAAAAGTGCACTTCCCAAGCCAGAAAGGCACTGATTTATTGGGTTGGTCAAAAAGTTCATTTAGTTTTCAGTATGATGGCTCTAGAAGTCCTTAGTTGTCTTTAACTTCATTCAAAAACAATTTTATTAGGTTGTATTGTGACAGCTGTCACATTAGTGTACATTTAAAAAATCATATCAAAATTGCTGAATTTTTTTCAGCCACTTTAATATTGAAGATGGAAGAAGATATGCAACGTTTTTGGTGTAGTATGCCTTATTAGTTTAAGAAAGATAAAAACACAACTGAAGTGCAAAAAAAAAAAAAAAAGAAAGAAAGAAAAATGTGTGCAGTGTATGGAGAAAGTGCTGTGACTGATCAATGTGTCAAAAGTGGCTTGTAAAGTTTCTTGGTACTTTTGATATTTTGACCAAATAAGTCTTTGCTGTGGGGCTGTCTCATGCATTAGAAGGTATTTCGCAATATCCCTGGCCTCTACCCACTAGAAGCCAATAGCAGGAAATAGTCAACATACTCAAAATATCCAAATCAATAAAGTTATTGATGAAAATAAAAAGTGTGTCTTTTATGGAAAAAACTAAATGGGCTTTTTTGCCAATCCAATACATAGAAGTTGCTACCACCGGTCCTTGACTTAGTCCATCCTCATTCAAATGATGATTCCAAATCCTCATAGTTTGGTCCAAAAGCTTTGTCTTTTTTTTTTTTTTTTAATATCTTATTTATTATTTTTAGAGAGAGGGGAAGGGAGGGAGGCAGAGAGGGTGAGAGGCATTAATGTATGGTTGCCTTTCACCTGCCTCCAGCTACAGACCTGGCTGGAGACCTGGCTTGCAACCTGGTTATGTGCCCTGGCTGGGAATCGAACCAATGACCTTTGGGTTCACAGGCTAGCACCTTATCCACTGTGCCACACCAGCCAGGGTGCTTTGTCTTTTTGATTGGTCCAAAGGAATTGCTTTGATTGGTCGGTGAAAATGCTAACAGGGGATATAGTGTCATAGCTCTGATTGAAAGGGGAAAGTCTCAGTCCTACTGGTTGACATACAATTATAGGAACTCCTTTATAAAGGGGCTGGCTCAGACAGTGGGAGCTAGTGCAGGTAGTCAGTTCTGTGCAGGCTTCTCCCTAAAGTGTGTTTTGTGTGAGAGGCCCCTGTGGAAAGATGGCTGCTTTATTTTTTATTTTTAAGATTTTATTCATTCACTTTTAGAGAGGTGGAGAAGGGAGAGGGAAAGAGAAGGAATGAAACATCATGAAACATGAATGGGTTGCCTCTAGCACTCACTCCAACCAGGGAATAAACCCACAACCAGACATGTGCCCTGACCACGAATCAAATCAGTAACCTTTCACTTTGCAACTGAGCCACACTAGTCAGGGGTAGGATCTGATTTTAAATTAGAGCCCAGTTAGCCCTAGCCAGGTGGGTCCGTTGTTTGGAGCATCGTTCTATACAGTTGCGGTTCCATCCCCAGTCAGGGCATATTACCTTAGTTTTGGGTTCAATTCCCAGTCCAGATGCTTCAGGACTGCTTCAGGGAGGGAACAGATAGATGTATCTCTCTCACATCAATGTTTTTTCCTCTCTCTCTCTCTCTCTCTAAGGAAAAAAAAAAAAAAAAAAAAAAATGGAGTCCAGTTAGCCACCAGGAGCCCTTCTTGGTAGTTATTTCCTTCCTTGGGGTCTACAGCTTAGTAGAAATAATAGCATTCGGGGTACCCTAAATTTAAACTAGCAAATATTACAGTTTTCCTCATCATTGCAACAATTCTATTGTATATCATCAATAGTTTACTACTTTTAATATGTTAAAACAATGTTTTCCAGGACCACTAAGATGCTTACAGTACAGATTTCCAGGGCCCTCTCTAGGTGGAGTAGATTCTGTTGGGAGGAGGCTGGGAGGCCGTTTGGAACATGCTTTCCTAGGAGTTTATAGTAACAAGCTAAATTTAGGATGCTGTGTTGCCACGTTTGTTATCCAAGCTTAGTCTATGGACTTGGAAAGTATCACTGAAGAAATGTTGAATAAAAAGCACATTGTCCTGAATTCAAGCCAGGCTGGAATGTTTATAGTAACCCAAGGAAACTGGAGTCTTGCAAGAAGTAGAACACTGATACAGCGGCTAGTTGGAAGATGGTAGAATCAACCTTGGGGGATGGGATGAGGAGTTTGGCCAGAAAGCCTGACCATTAGAAAGGCAAAAGGCATCTGGACCAGGGATTGAACCATCTATAGAAGGAGCACACTTATGCATATTTGTTGTCATAGCTCTAAGTGCATCAGGTAAAGGACTATATCCCTTTACTTTGACTTCTGGAATGATAGTGCCCGGAATGATTATGTGTAGAAGTAGCTTTCGTTAATAATATAGGTTTCAATTTTGGGCAGCAAAAGAAAGAATTCAAATCCATGACTTAAAAGCAGGTTATGGGAGATACCGTTAATCTAAAGGGTCCACCCCACTGCTTTCCTCTTTGCCATGAAGGTTGCTTTCCAATCCTTTCTGCTTCTACACCTACCCCAAATCCTGGTGGAGGAGCTGAATGCATTCCTCCTCCATTCACTACACAAAGGCCAGAGGCCAGCCTGTTCTGCAAATAACCTCGAGTTCAATAGTAAATACTGTCAATAAACAGCTTACCATTGATTGCATGTTAATGGTACAAGTTTTCATCTAATACCACTTTTATAGTCAATTTGATATATCATTTACAAAAAAAATAATAAGTACTAGAAACCTAAAATATCAAAATGAAGAAAGGGCTGCTGTTTTAAGGTCCTGGTCTTTCTGCAGGAGGCTGAGATCTGAGGTTATGCCCTTAGGGGCTGGTCTGCCACCTGTCTGTGCCGGGCCTGCAGGGAAGGTGGAGAAATTGCAAGTAAACAGGTTGGAACTTTGGTAGCCATTTGAGAGTAATTTGATGTCTGCTGAACCTTATTTTAAAAAAATAATGGAAACTTGTATTTTGCACAAAATACAAAAAATAAAATTCATTTTGCTTTTCTAGTGATTAAGGTTTTCTTGCATTTTAAAAGTTTTGACATGGGATAGGTTGGGAACCAAAGAAAAATTCAATCTTTCTCCACACATAGTTTGAGAATCCCTGCTTTAAAAAAGATTTAATTTTTATCAGCATTTCAACTAATCATTTAGGAGTCATTTTCTCCCTAGAAATGGAGGCCTGGGCATGGGTGGGGGTGGGGGTGTGGAGAAGAAGCACAGGCCCCTGGCCTCGGACCTCCTGGTGTTTGTCATGGGTGTAGTCATCTGTCTTAGCCTGCAGGTGGCTTGACAGAGATTTCTCCTTCCCAGCTCCTGGCTCCAGGAGATAGCAGTGGTCTCATCCCCTAGGCAAACACCTTCAAACACCTTCAAACACCTTCAAAGAGTTGTCGGTAGATATGAAGTGAGCAGAAAGATTGGCTCCCTCCAAACACAGGGAGATTGTGGAGAGAGAGCAAGTGAAAATCATATTGTTAATCACAAGCAAACACAATTAACTGGCAAGTGGATTAAGATACCTAATCAGTCAAAATTATTTAGAGGCTCTTATAAGCATCACCCTTCTTTTGGAAACTCTTAGTTACTCTGTGAGGTAATACTCTGTTAATGAAATACATGGACTTAAGAAATATTCCTCCTCTTAAAGTGACGCAATAAAGCTTCAACAAAAGCAATAAAAGCTCTTTAAAAAGGATATGAAAATGCATAATAAACAATTAAAGAGCAGCCAAAAGTGTCCCCAGTTTTGGTTCAATTGAGGGCATAGGAAAACCCTTTAATGAGCTTAGTCTCAGGAGGTTTTTCATTCATTTAACCAGTCTTGTTGAGCTCCCAAGACATGCCAATCGCTACCTGTTCTGGGCATAGGAATACAGCAATGCACATCACAGAAAATGTCTTGGGATACTAGCATTTAATAAGGAGAGGGATGAACAATAAAAATAAAATATGATGACTGCTAATAATGAGTGTCTTAAATTACAAAGGAGGTGAGAGACCAGGTGTGACAAGTTTGTGAGGGAGGTAGCGGACATTGGCAACTTCATGTAGGACAGTCTCTGAGAGCAGGTGTCATTGAATAAGGGAGCTAGCCATAAAAAAAATATTGGGGACATCGGTTCCATGCAGAAGGAAGAAAAAGAACATAGACTTTGCAGGGGAAAGAGCTTGGCCAGTTGGCTAAAATATAGCAATGGAGGCAGAGACCAACGATGGCAGGAGAGAGATAAAAAGAGCCAGTTTATACCACATACACTACCATAATGGATGAAACACTTGCATATGTTTGAACTAGAACTGGTGATTGTATGTTATGCATGTGCATCAGAAATGTTCACTATTAAAATATACCCAAACCAAATGCTAGGCAAAAGTGTTCAAAAGTATTTTCATTATTTATCTTTAAAGATAGCTATTATAATTCATTTGTTAGAATAAAATAGGTATTGGCAAAATCAGATTAGCATAGGCCCTTCAACTAATGGAGATTTAACCTGCTCAAAAATTGAAGTTTCGCCCTGGCTGGTGGCACAGTGGATAAGGTGACGGCCTGCGAACCCAAAGTTTGCTGGTTCGATTCCCAGCCAGGGCACATAACCAGGCTGCAAGCCAGGTCTCCAGTCAGGTCCATAGCTGGAGGCAGTTGAAAGGCAACCATACATTGATGTTTCTCTCCCTCTCTGCCTCCCTCTCTTTCCCTCTCTCTAAAAGTAATAAATAAAATCTTTGAAAAAAAATTAAAGCTTCCATTTGAAAAACTATTCTAAAACCAAACTGATCTGTTAGACCTGTTTTTTAAGTTTTACTACATACAATGACTATACCAGTTAATGCATACACGTATAATTAATATTTGTTAAATCATTCATGCTTATAGCCTTTGCTTAACCAAAGCTGTTCCTTCCAGCTCTGGGCTTTTTTTATTTATTTATTCATTTTTTAATCATCACCCTTACTGTAGTAAGGAACCAGCAAGATTTTCCTCCTTTAGTTTTGCAAAGGGAGAAAAGATTTTCCCAGCAGAGAAGAGGAAGCGCCTGTGATGGGCCTAGGCTGGTGCAGCTGAGCTTGCTTGCACCTGCTTACGGATAAGGTTGCAGAGGCTGCAGGCTGTGCGTTTTCTGAGCTATGTGCTGAGGGACAGCCGTTGTGGAAGGTGCAGCTCAGAGAGGAGCTGAGCCTGATTTGGAGGCTCAGTGGCTGGTCTTCACTTGAATATAGTTCCACGGAACTTTCTTTTCCTCTCTAATGCTTAAGATGAAAAATGACTCATGGAAATTCAATCATGCATAGAAGCAATATAAATTGGATTGGCTAACCTCTGCACTTCGGGCAAGTCACAAAATCTGACCTTATGTTTTTTATTTAAGGTCATGGAGAGTAATGTGGGGGTGGGTATATCTGACAGAGGGGAGAGGCAATATATTTATGAAGTATTTCCTCAAAGCTGCCACAAATTCTATTAACATTTCTGGAAAATATTTTTTAAGATTTGTTCCTCTTTTTCCCTTGTATCTTTAGTAATGCCAATCTCTAGGGTTTTTACTCATCATTGAAACCCAGGGAATGTTGTTTTGGTTTTAAAGGTATAATTTTCTAGTCTCAAAAATATACACAAAATAAAACAAAAATAATGCCTTGTGATTTTGTTTTTAATTTATTCCTGGGGATCTCTCTAGTAAGTAAAAATAGCGAAGAAGAAAATGTTGATGTTTTACTTAATGGTCACATGTTTTACTTAAAATAATTTTAAAATCAATATAGACAGGTAATTACTTCCTTTTCTTGCTTCCAAACTTGGAAAACATGGAGTGCTGGGGAAGATGTACACAGAGGTAACAGCATACCTGGAAGCCCAGAGCAGGCAGGTGGAGTAGCTGGAAGACTGATTACAGGTAGTAAGTATGTAGATATAAGAGGGTAATGGGAGCTAGGTTTCTTACTGTTGGAAAAGGGATTTACAAATATGAAAAGGAAGAAAGCTTGCAAGAGCCCAAGATGTTGGAATTGGAGCTATCATCAATTCACTCATAGTTTCAATAGTTTTTTAGAAGTATAGAAATAGTTATAGATATATGTGTATATATGTACATGCACACATGTATGCATGTTTCCTAGATCTGTCTTCTGGGAGTACCGAGAAGTAATGATACCCCAGTGTCAATGAGACCCCAGATCTTGGTTTCTTAGTGTGATCCTTCACTGGAAGATCCTCTGGCCTCCTTGGAGAAATGACTGAATCAGATCCGAGGCACAAAATAGTACAAGACGAGCCTGGAAGATCTTGTTGATGCCACAAAGTAAGGATTAGGACAGATCAAAAGGATACTGAAATCAGCGTGCAAGGTGCCCTATGAGCTAAATCTACGATGATGTGAACACCCAAATAACATTAGTTAAATATGACAAACTATTATTTAAAAATAAAATTCATGAGTCTCTACAGATATAAATAAATAAATAAATAAATAACAGGCAATTTTTCTTATAGTAGAAGGAACAAATGAATATAGAAGTGATGATGGAAATAGAAAACCACCATTTGTTATCCATCTAACCAGAAGCTAAGGTGAGTGAGTGGAGGTTTGATGAGGAGTACTGTACACATTATCATAATGGCAAAGTTCTTCCTACAAAAAGTACTTATCAATTGTACAGGGAGAAAGGGCAGATATCAACTTGATCAAGCAATGAAGATTAATTTACCAGTGATAAGGGCTGATATCGGGCCTTCCTTGTCATGCCCCAAGAAGAGCACCTCACCTTTCTGTAATTTTCCTGCCAAGAATGCATAAGCCAATAGCAGACAAATCTGGTTTGGAACATTATTTGGGATAAAAGTCTTGTGTTCTTCAAAATGATAAAGATTAGAAGAGACAGGAAAGAAAGGAAGAACCATTCCAGATGGCTGTCTGAAAAGACATGATAAATAAATATGTAAGCATAGATTTGGTTTTGGGCTAGGAAAAAAAAAAGAGTTTGCTGGAGCAATTTGCAAAATTTGAATTGGGCATGTTGCTTAAATGGTAGTGATGTGTGGTAGTAATGTTAATTTCCTGATTTGTTTGGTTATTTGGCGGATATATTGGTAGAGTGTCATATGGAGTATTTAGGGTGAGTGAAACATCATGTCCCAACTTGCTCTCAAATGGTTCAAAAAAAAACACCCTAATGACACACGAGGTCCTGAAAGTATTGGCCGTGCAAACTGTTTTAATTATATTGATGTTGGCACGACACTTTTGGGACAGACCTCATATATGCATACATACATACATACATACGTACATATATATTTTAATATGTAACACAGTGTATTGATATATTATGTGGTTATGCAGTATCTATAATGTACTGGTGTATGTTAATATGTTATATGATAATCAATGTGTATTATATATTAATGTCATATATCTATTTATATTGTTCTATACATTTATATATTTTTAGAATGAGGGAGAGTAAATGTGGGGACATGTCTTTATTTAGATAGAGATAGAGCTAAAGTTATAAAATGCTAACAACTTGGAGAGTCTCAGTAAAAAGGATAAGAGTTCTTTAAATTATTCTTGCAACTTCTAAGTTTGTAATTATTTCAAAATAAACAATTTAATAAGAATACCTGTGTCTGCCTGATAAGTAACAAGTGTTCTCATGTATTAGTTTAATATGTGATATTTCCTATGTAAAACATTTCCATGTTTCCAAACTCTTGCTGGAATAATTTTATGGAACTTAGAAAGCAGACTGTGGGTTATGTAGTCTTTTTCAGCTCCAGAATTCCATAATGTCAGATGAGTGCCAGGAAAGTGTTACATAATTAAAAAGTGTCACAAAGAAAGAGTTGTCCATTGGTCTTCAACTTCCTGTTTTAAATTGACCACTGAATAATTTATTAGCTTTAAAAAAATAATGGCTAACCAATGAATTCATAGTTTTAGTTAATAAAAAATAGAATTTGTGTTGGCCTTGATCAAAGATCGAAACTTCTATGCAGCAATTAAAAGAAAAAAAAACTTCACTTTAAAAATGGTGAGACAGGTGAAAAGCAACCATACATTGATGTCTCTCTCCCTCTCTGCTTCTTCCCCTCTCTTTCTGAAAATAATAAATAAAATCTTTAAAAATAAAATAGAATAAAAATGATAGTATTGCCCTGGCTGGTGTGTCTCAGTGGATTGAGTGCCAGCTGTGAATTTAAGAGTCATTAGATTGCGTCCCCATCAGGGCATGTGCCTGGATTGTGGGATCAGGTGCCACAGATCAAATGTGTCTCTTGAGCAAGTGTTAATGTTTCTCTCCTTTTTCTTCCCTCCCTTCCTCTCTCTCTAAAATAATTAAAACCTTTAAAAACAGCAGCATTCCATTCTAACTCAAAGTAGCACAGTCCTCTTTACAACCCCTAATTTCATGTTACCTTAATTTGCTTTATCAGTAAAAAAGAACTTTCTTTAAATGCATTTATACCCAGATATCCAAAGACATATATATGTACTTACATACACACACTAGCACGCTTTTACTCAGTGCTTTCACCTTGCAAAAGTCTCTGTGATTACCTGTTTACTTTTTTAATCTGGAGTAGTTAGGTACAGATCAGGTCTTTTTTCCTTTCTTTTATAAGAAAATCACTTTTTAAGAGGATGAGGCAATTTAAGTAACTATAGTTTGCCTGGTAGCAAGTTATTGAACAACCAGGACTATAATTTAGAATCTTTTCGTTATACTACACTAGAAGGTCTATACAAGGTTTGTACATCTTAGGTTACTCTTCCTTTAAATATATGTGTACTGGACATACTATCAAAATTAAACTGTCTCTATGCCTTTAGGAAAAGAATCTAGTCCTAAGTAAATGCTGATTGCAAGGCGTCTCTTTGCATTGCAAAAATTTTCTAATGGAATACTGAATGTTTTAAATTCTGTGTACTTTTTCCTTGCCAGAATTAACAGAGTTTTTAAAAGGCTGAAATGAATAATACAAATAATTTTTTTACTAACAAAGTAAAAGTGTTCACATTCAGATGCAATTAGAAAATACACAAGTTTATAGACCTGTCTAGAAGCCTTTGCCAATGCATTAAACAATTTGGATTAAAGCGTGACAACAGTAGTTATTACTAGTTAGATACCACAATATTATGAAATTTCATTAATTATTTTAGAACATCTGTTTAGTCATTACAATGCATTTACCTTCCTTATTGATCCAACATATCTTCAGATTCTAACATGCATTAATTTAAATTTTACTTTATTATTAAACAATTGTATAGTACTTCCTTTGTGCCACCTCCTATTCTGAGCAATTCATGAACAATTAACTAATTTTATTCTCCTATAACTCTCTGAGATCATTACTATAATTATCTTCCACTTTAGGCAGAGTGGTACAGAGGAGTTATGCAATATGTTCAAGGAGGCACAGCTAGTCATCCATAGAACTAGAACTCAGTTCCAAGCAGTTTAATTCTCAAATTTGCACTCATAAGTAAGGCACCATGCTGCACAGAGCCTCAGACTTATAGAAGGAAGCTGGAGAAACACCTGTTGATTAAATGAATAGATTATTTTTTGTCTCTTAAACTGTTTTGGAAGCACTAAGGAAATTACCAGCTGCTCTGTGCTTTAATTTTCCACATTGTAAAATAGAATTGCTAACATTTACCACCCATTTCTCCTCAAAACAGCAGTAAAAATGGAAAGAATATACCAAGCTGCTATGTGTCCGTTCAACATCAATAGACCATTCAACATCAATAGACTGTAAACATGCGACGGCAAGACTGCAACAATTCAGTATAATTAACAGTCTCTTTCAGTCTGAATGAGTGTGTAGTAACAAGGCGCAGAGCTTTGGAAACCTCAGCTTCCTTTTATTTTAACTTTATTCCCATATAATTTTGAACAGTTTTCATTTTTTCAGCTGAATTAGAATTTTTTCTATGAAATAATTCTCAAAATAATGTCATCTAGAGCTTAAATTATGTGGTCTAATAAAAACCTAATTGTAGTAGATCTACTAAATGAAAATGCTTTCTTGTTATAGCCTTGCATCACTGCTGTTAAGTTCATTATAATGACCTGGATAGAGACAACACTAAAAATTTTGTGTCAAGGGTCCTTAATCCATCTCTACCTATTGCTGTCTTTGTTATGTCCCTAGAAATCCCAACAGGTCCTTCATTTGCTACAGACATGGCATGGAAATAAATTCAAAACAGGACCCACCACTGTTACAATCAAGATCAAATAAGCAGTCCAAACATTTCCGTCATGTGATCTTGAGCAAGTCACCAACCTTTTTCACTCTCAATCTCCTCTTCTAAAAATTGAGGATGATAACAAAGGCTGTTTACCTCCATGGCTGTGAGGATGAGATGAAGTAAGGTCCGAGAAACTGCTTTGTAAACTGTACTCTATGATTATGAAGAAACTAATACTAAAGATTCTGGTTTTTAAAAATTCCCCAAAGAGCCCTGGCCAGGTAGCTCAGTTGATTAGAATGTCATCTTGATATGATAAGTTTGCAGTTTGATCCCAGGTCAAGGCACATATAAGAATCAACCAATGGCTGCGTAAATAAGTGGAACAAATCAATGTTTCTCTCTTTCTCCTCCACCCCCTCAAATCAATAATAATAATTAAATAACCCAAAGATAGAAATTTGCTTATGCATTATATCCACACGCAACATTTTCTGTGTAGATTCTTGGCCTGAACTTTCGTATTCAATGAATTCAGAAGAACTTGAGTTAATTCTCAGAAAAAAGTTGGATTTCGGGTGCTTAATGATGGGAGAAAATTCCTGGTGAAGGGGAGGGTGAGAAAGTGCAAACCTGAAGTCAGATGACTACATGGTCTGCACAGATGTGTCTGAGGTGAAAACCGAGTCTTTGCTGAGATTTACAGAGAAAATTCTTAGTGCCTTACCTTGAAGGGAGACGACTCTATCACTCGATATAAAAGGACAACTTAACAGCCCTAGTATCCATAGGGCTGCTCTAGGGATATGAAGATTAAATGAACCAAAAGGCTTTGTGTTGCTGTTGAAGAGTATTGACAAGTTGCTGGCAAGGTCCAAGAATTGAACAGGAAAGGAAATTCGGGTAACGGAGGTCAACTGAAGACTGCAAAGGAATCCAGCAAATAGTCCTGTATTTTCTTTCCTGTTCAGAAAATTAGGAAGCTAATTCAGGTAGTTTCAAAATCTGACATGCCTGTGGTTAAAGCAGCACAGAGCTGTTAGGAGTGGTCTGTCTTATGATCTATTAACTTTGATCAGTTCCATGATCACAAAATGCACACCTTGCCCTAATCAACCACCGGACAAAATCCAGCCCTACCGCTTCGGGAAACTGGGAAGCCAGAGTTTTGGGGGTCGAAAGGCAACCTATTATCTCTACTAGAAAAAAGATATATCTTAAACCGCTTTGCAGACTGTTATCAGCATCACCTTTACATGCCAGTGTGTGTGTGTGATATATACACACACACACATATATATATATGTGTGTGTGTGTGTGTGTGTATATATATATATATATATATATATATATATATATATATATATAAACTGTAGCTGTAGAGCAGGCCTATAGAACACTCAGCTGGAAGTGAACAAATCAGGGAGGAAGACTAATGACTGCATTGCACATTCCTCCGAGGCAGGGGCCGTGTCTGCTCTCCTTTGGGTGGGAGTGCAAATGGATATGCTGCTGATAAGGCTGTCTGGTCAGCTGAAGATACAGCTCTACAACGAAAGCCTGAGGCCGTTTAGGGTGTGAGTACGGTGGGAGTAGGAGGTCAGCAGGAGTGAGTACATGGACGCAGATCACTACTGGAATTCCCATTACAGTGGCGAGGCAGATGTGAAGGGAGCGGGCAGAACAGTGAGTGTAATTTGTCTCAGGAAATGAGCTGGCTGCCTCTCCCTGGCCCGCTAGGCTCCTCTACCCGGGGAGTCTGAGGTGCCCTAAGCCAGAAAATAAAGGGAAGGCGCACGCACTTCTACCCGGGACCACAGCCGGAGCTGTGAGACCGTATCTCAGAAACGCCCCCGCGGACCAGTTTCTGAGCAGGGAAGTGGACCGGGAACAGCACATTTCCTGCTTTGCCTGTGCAAACCCCAGGCGGAGCCAAGCGGGAACAAGGTTACGGTCGAGGAGTCGCCCGCTGCCAGGGCGGGGTTCAAGCAGACCTGGAGGAGTCGGTGGACTGCGGAGCGATGCGGGAGGAGAGGGTGGGGGCGGGGGTGAAAACGGAACATAAGCCTCCCACCCAGTTTCGGAACGAGCCACCCAAAGCCCGGCTAGCCGCGGCCCTTTTTCGGCCCTGGCGGGAGAAGCCGCTGCAGGAGAGCGGCGGCGTCGAGGCGCAAGTTGCGAGGGACCCCTGACTCGGACCCTGCGCGGGCTTCCCCGGCTGGGGTGGGGGCGCTGTGCGGAGGCGGCGGCGGCGGCGGCAGCGGAGGAGGAGGAGGAGGAGGAGCAGGAGGTCGCTATCTACGAGCCACTCCTTCCTCCCCACCTCTCTCTTTCCTTCCGCGACCTTCGACCTCGCAGCCCGGACCCTTACAACACCCAGCTGGCTCAGGGACTGGGAGGAGGCTAAAAAGAGAATCTAGAGAAGCTGCGCCGCCATCCAGTCGGACCCCTGGCGCGCGGTGCGACTGGGCGAAGCCCAGCAGCGCGGCCCTACCTGAGAGGTGCCGAGCCCCACCGCGCTCTGCCGCACACCGCCTCCCGCTAGGCTCCCCGAGGCCGCCCAGGGCGCGCGTTTTATATGTGCAAAGGTCTTATTGTTATTCTTTGTTCCAGAGACATCATTGTCTATTCATCAGCCGGCCGCCCCGGCATTTCCAGTGTTTGTGGCGCGCACTCCCCGCCCCGCCCCCACGGACTTGCTTGCTTTCCAGGGCCAACCTGTATCTATCTGGGTGCCCTCGGCCTTCCCAATGGACTTGAGTGTCCTTCATCCGGCTCCTGCTTCCTGAGCATCGAACACACAAAAGCCTGCCGGAAATCATCCAGCCTTTGCCTGGTCACTCAGGGGCCTGGGAAAAGCGCGGTTTTGATTTCAGGTCTGAGCCACAGTTCGTCACCTACCCGGGTAATTTCTGCGCTTTCTGGCCGAAGGTTCCAAGTAGTGACGGGCACAGCATCTTGTGTGCTAGACGTTTCCTCACTCAGCCTTTCAAGTCTTAGGTCTGGCTTGGGGACCTTGAGTGCGATTAGTAGCCTGAAGCCCAGAGAGCTTGGACTTTGCTAGGAGAATCCGGCCAGCTACGCGATCGGGTGTAGAAGGCTCTTTACTGCACGTGAAAGTTGCTTGTATCACCCCTACCTCTCCCTCCCCCCTCTCCCCACCCCCTCCCGTAAAATCTCTAGTGTTGAGAAAAGCTTGCAGGAAGCCACTCCGGATGTTTGCTGCTTTTCATGTGGCATTTGTGGCTGGCTCTGATAACGTCCTGAGCTCCTCTTCCAACACCGAGTTTAGTAGAGACCGAAATAAAAGAGTCCACACAGTGGGACTGGTCTGCGGTGCTGCAGCTCCCAGTGTCCTCCCTCCTAAATATATGACAAACGAATAATCATTAGAAGGTATTAGATCTCGGTAACTATATGTAAAGTGGACTAGTCTTGGAAAGGCACCGTAATTTCTTCTAAAATGCTTTAGAACTCCCTGGGAAAGTGTTCTAAGAAGTAAGAGAGAGGATGATAAAATCTGATGCTCCCATGGTGTGCATATAGTGTTCTCACCAGATTTCTCAGTAATCTTATCAAACAAATATCAGTAGTGAGTCTTCAGGAACAAGTGCAAATAATAATGGGGACCCTAGGCTTTCTTCCCCGTCAGTTTCTCAACTCTCTTGGCACCACTCTGTGCAATGGAGTGGGAAAGATAGATGCCGAGATGAAGAAAGTGTACAAGGGCAAACATTTGTATGTATATTTTCTTTGATTCACACCTAAATTGTTTCCTGTTTTATTTGTTACAGATCCAGTTAAATAGATTAGATAGATGAAATGGGTTATGAAATTGGCACATGGTTTTTGTTTAGTGTTTAATCTTTATTCTAAGAAAATACCTATTACTTCATAAAAACTTTTTTGTTAAAAGAAAATTCTACAGTAAAGTCTTTGAAAAAGATATTTATTACTCTCCAGAAAAGCTAGAGAAGATCACCAAAAAAATATCTAGGAGCAAGGCATCAGGGTATTAATTTGTTCTCTTTACTCCTATGGTTTCCTTACTTGTATAACCATTTGGAAGGCAATTGTGCTTAATTTTCAAGACACCCCGCCTTGTTTTTCAGAAAAAAAGAAAAGGCTTTAAAGGAAAAGTACATAATCAGTTAAATTTGTTTAAGATTAACTGATCCAAAGCCACCATCACCTCTCTAAGATTTCCTTAAGCAGATTAAATTTTTTTTCTTGTCTGAACAAGAGAGATTCAGAAACTAGAACAACTTTCTCAATTTGTCCCCTGAATGAAGACTGACTGCTGCCTCACAGGTCCTCACCCAGTTAAAGCTGGTTCTAAAAAGCAAGTGTGTGTAGTTCTTTGGAGAAATGGGTATATCAGAGAAACTGAAGGTCAGCAATTTCCAAAGTTCTGTTTCTTTATTTTTCTGGATGCTACTACTATGCAGGCCTGACAGGTTACTTTGTCATTGTATTATCTCTCTCTCTCTCTCACACACACACACACACACACACACACACAAAACTGCAGCATTTACCTCTGGGATCCCGGATGTAAGCCCTAGCTTTTTCATCACCCTTTCACAATAAGCAAAGAAAATCTGTTCTAGAGAGTTGATGCTTGATTTCTTTGTAATGCTATCTACTTATGCAAAAATGGCTGCCTTCATTGCCTTAGAAAACAACCCAAATACGTGAACACGACAACATAAGAGCTCCAAATGTGAAGGCATGTACTACCAGAGAAGAACACATCCCTCAATGCTGTGGTCTCCGGCAAGTTCCTCAACCTCTCTGTACCTGTTTCCTCTCCAGTAAAATATATTTACCTCATGGGGTTATAAGGATAATTAGCTATTCAGATGGCTCTAAGAACAATGTGTGACATGCTGTGCTACATATGAAAAGTTTTCTCAGATTTAAGTACAAGTTTAAGTTACTCAGATTTGTGTATCCCTCTGAAGAAGCATATAGGAATCCCTAATATCTGCCAGTATAGCCACCTTAAAACTGCCCCTAAAAACTAGTCATTTTGCTGTTCAAAAGGATTGCTGTCTTTCCTCTAATAGATAGGCATTTAGACAAATACTGCTGCTGTTTTAAATCACATTTTAGAATTCAGAACTAAGTCTTTCCTATTTTACTGAACACATATGAGAAAACTTCATGTCTACTATGCATTCATGTACAATTATTCCAGTAGTTTGTTCTTGTGCACAGAGACTTTAAATTCTACAGGATGACGGGATATTGGCTAGAGTGATCCCATATTTAATCTTGTTTTAGAAATTAGAATTTACCTTGGACATAGCATTTTGACTATAATACAACAAACAAGTTGATTCCTTGGGGGGAGAGATCTTTTATTTATTATCAACAATGTCTATTGCATTCAATAAAACACATTTGAAGAACCCGCGGGGTTCCTTGGTCGAAACTAGGCTACCCGCTACTGAAACACCTTTAGTTTTAATAAAGAGTAGGGCTTTGTGAATTGATTCGAACTACCATACTCAATTATTTCTATCCAGCACCCCAGAAAGTTTCTAGGAGACCTTCCCGGGTCCGAGAGGACGTGACGCCGGAGCCCGCCTCCAGCTAAGTTTTCGCGCAGGCAGGTGCTGTCTTGGGTGCGGAGCCAGGGGAGGGGAAAAGGGCGGGCACGGGGTAGAGCAAGAACTGGGGAGTAGGACGGCGGGTTGGGCGTGGGCCTAACGACTCTGGCCCGGACCGCCCCCGCTGCTCTATTGGCCGCAGCGGTGCAGAAAAGGCCCTGCGGCCCAGAGGTGTCCGCAGTGTCACTGGGCCGGCCACGGGTTGGGCTGGGACTGGCGTGGAACGCCGGTGGCGGGTTCGGCTCGGAGAGACAAACTAGCTGCCCATTCGGCATCTCCCGCCCTCGCCCCTCCCCCCCCTCCCCCCAGGTTGGGGGAGACAGCGGGTCCGGCCGAGGGTTGTGGCGTGCGGGGCAGGTCTGGAGAGCCATGAGCAGCCCGGATGCGGGGTACGCCAGTGACGACCAGAGCCAGACCCGGAGCGCGCTGCCCGCGGTGATGGCCGGGCTGGGCTCCTGTCCCTGGGCCGAGTCGCTGAGTCCCCTCGGGGACATGAAGGTGAAGGGCGAGGCGGCGGCGAGCGGCGGGGCGCCCGCAGGGGCCGCGGGCCGGGGGAAGGGCGAGTCTCGTATTCGGCGGCCGATGAACGCCTTCATGGTGTGGGCTAAGGACGAGCGCAAGCGCCTCGCGCAGCAGAACCCGGACCTGCACAATGCTGAGTTGAGCAAGATGTTGGGTGAGTCGATGCTCCAGAACCCGAGTAGTGCGAATCGCGGAGCCCCCTACTTGAGCTTAAAGATTGACGGTATTGCGCTCAAGGCCAGGAATATGCTATCGCCACGTCCTTCCTTGGGGCCCTCCGTTGCCCTTCCACGTACCGCTCCTCCGACTCTCCAAATAGGCGGTTTAGTCTCGGTCATCGGTGCCCGAATTAGTTGGGTGACCGTGGGCACAGGTACAAGGGCCGTGGGGAGGCGGCTTCCCGGGAGACTCAGAGGTGGTCAGGGCACTGCTGGCGCAGAGCTGGGTTGGTCGTACCCGTTCCCCGACTTCTTTCCAGGGTAGTGGACTTTTTAGTTCTTCGAACGCCCGCGAGTGGGTGAGCGGGAAAACCTCTTCTACGAGACTGAAAGCAGGGAGTCCCTTAAAAGACCAACTCTCCTGTGTCCCCAAGTGCTCGGAATCCACTCCGCCCCCGGAATTCCATACTTTCACTTTTTAAATTGACCCCTTACTCCCTCTAGTTGCACAATTCAAAGTCTGAGGGGGGAGGTGGGGCCTGGGCTCCCGAGCTCCGATAGTAAGCCCCACGCCCCTCTCCGTCTTCCCACGGCCCTGCAGGCAAGTCGTGGAAAGCGCTGACCCTGGCAGAGAAGCGGCCTTTCGTGGAGGAAGCCGAGCGGCTGCGTGTGCAGCACATGCAGGACCACCCCAACTACAAGTACCGGCCGCGGCGGCGAAAGCAGGTGAAGAGGCTGAAGCGGGTGGAGGGCGGCTTCCTGCATGGCCTCGCCGAGACGCAGGCGGCGGCGCTGGGCCCCGAGGGCGGCCGCGTGGCCATGGACGGCCTGGGCTTGCCTTTCCCAGACCAGGGCTTCCCGGCGGGCCCGCCGCTGCTGCCCCCGCACATGGGTGGCCACTACCGCGACTGCCAGGGGCTGGGCGCGCCCTCGCTCGACGGCTACCCGCTACCCACGCCCGACACGTCACCCCTGGACGGTGTGGATCCGGATCCAGGCTTCTTCGCCGCACAGCTGCCCGGGGACTGTCCGGCTGCCGGCCCCTACAGCTACGCTCAGGCCTCGGACTACCCGGGGCCGCCGGAGCCACCCACGGTCCCCATGCACTCCAGGCTCTGTTCTGAGCCCACAGGCCCGTCAATGCCGGGCCTCCTGGCGCCCCCCAGCGCCCTACACATGTACTACGGCGCGATGGGTTCGCCCGCGGCCGGTGGCGGGCGCGGCTTTCAGCTGCAGCCACAGCAGCACCCACAGGGCCCGGGACAGCCGTCGCCCCCTCCCGAGGCGTTGTCCTGCCGTGATGGCGCGGACCCCAGCCAGCCCGCTGAGCTCCTCGGGGAGGTGGACCGCACGGAATTTGAACAGTATCTGCACTATGTGTGCAAGCCCGAGTTGGGTCTCCCTTACCAGGGACACGACTCGAGTGTGAATCTCCCTGACAGCCACGGGGCCATTTCTTCCGTGGTGTCCGATGCCAGCTCTGCGGTATATTACTGCAACTATCCTGATGTTTGACAAGTTCCCAATTCAACCCAGCCTGCAGGCCAGAAGCACAAACAGTGTTACACACTTCCCAGAGAAGCTAAGGAAACTCTTAGCTTCATGTTGTTTTGTTTTGTGTTTAGGTTGTCTTGGCATATAATTTATGGTAATTTATTTTGTCTGCCACTTGAATGGTTGGGGGGAGAAAAATGTGAGTTTTTGCTTTAATATTTGCTCAGATGCTTGTATCATTATCAAAACCCCGTTTCCAAGTTCAAGTTTACCAGTTTTGAATGTCCCAGAACAACTTGCTCCGTTTTCTGAAAATTTGTTGATCAAAGAAATTTTGTCTCGGGTGTGATTTTTCAATCTTAAACAAATAAAATAAAATCTGGAATGCTACTTTTTCACTTTGCTACTGCCTCTATCACAAATGCCATTTTTTGGAGACGGATGTTAAGTATTAATAAGATTAGACATTTTAATGGTGACATTTAAACACATAGTTCCCATAATTTTCTCATTTTATTATAATAGTTGACCTAAGTGACTTTAATGAACATTAGGATATACAAGTCAGATATAATAGTTTTTGCTGGGAAAAATATCCTCATGAATGAGCCTGTTTCAAGGGACCATAGTTGGTAAAAAGTAATGGTTAATCTTAACACTTTAAGTTCATTCAGCTTTACTATATCACTTTTACAGAAGAAAACAGTCAAGTAATTTTGATTTCCTAGTTGTTGAATATTGAGACGTACTTAAGGAGGCTTTTGGCTTTTCTTTTCTTACCTGTATTTCACCAATAGTGTTTATACTCCCTCTCAACAATGAACTTGCCTTTAATAATTCTCAACTGTCTACACTTTGGGAATTAAGTGTTACTGAGTTGAAAATAATTTCAAGGGTTCACAGGAATAAAATGTGCATTTTAACCTGAACTTTTAATGAACCTTAATATCTATAATTTTGTCAGGCTATTTTGCTATTACAGGTTATCTGCATATGTGGCTGATTGCATTTCTTGACATCTGCAGTAAACTTTGGAAGGATCCAGGGCTGACTTGTATGTAGTGTGCTTTACAGGTCCAATGAAAGCTATAGCCCTAAAGCATCACTGTCCTGCCATTCTAGGAAAGAAACTGAGTCACAGGGTTGTGAAGTACGGGTGCAGCCTTGCTATCTATGTGCTATCTATGTGCTGAAGGAGCACAAATTGCAGTGTCCCTTTTCATTGCATTGTGCAGAATGAGACATGAACGGAAACAGATGACTTGTAAATGGGCACTTCCTGTGCCAGGTGATTTGCCAGTGCCATTTTGAATTAAGCCTGATCAATCCTGTGAGTGCAATTGCTATTTCTGTCCATTTTGCAAGTGAGGAAAGATGACAGTGAGCCCTCACCTGCCACATATACGGTCAAAACTTAGTGTTGTTCTAACATTTGTTCACTGTTTTCCTTTGTGTCAGGGTGTATCTGTGGGCACTGGGAGAACTTGAACTCTGGTGGTGAGAAACTATAATTTTCCATACTGGTACATTTCTATAAATAAAAGGATAGTATGAAACATTTATCTTAAAGAGGGACACAACTGAAATGGTTAGTTAGGTTCTCTTGAGACATTATAGAGTGGATGTTTTGTAGAAAGTGTTTTTGGGTTCTAGTAATGTTTAGAACATAAAGTTCCAGGAAGGAAAAGCAAGTCTATTTCAGGGGGCGGGGAGTGCTCTAGTGCTCTAGTTTTTTCCACATTCATCTTCTCTGACCCCAGACAAGTTCTGTTTCCAGTCTGAGTTTCTCCCCCAGGATATCCCAACAGTCCTCACCTGCTCAGATGCAAGGCTGAGTTGCCAGTTCTGATCACAGGGGGTATTTCAGTGCACACTTAGTTGGCCCAAGGAAATTCAGTTGTTCCCTTGGCTAACACAATAAATAGGAAAGAGAGTAAAGAAAAGGTGCTTAGGAGGAAGAATCAAAAGTCCATCTCATTAAGTTATATTCTTAAGTACTCAGTAGGTACAGGTGGGGGAAAAAAGAGCAAAAAATTTAAGTATTCCCAATATCTTTCATCCCAATAGAGGACAAATTAGTTTCCCCAATAATTTTGGGGGAAGAGGATCAGAAGCATTCCTTTCATTCCTTCTCTTTCCTCAGACTTAGATGAAGTGATCTCAGGTACTAGCTAATGTGATTGCTTTGGCTTTACTTTGGAAACACATGAAAGAAGACATATCTTTCCTCCTCATTCCTGCTTCTGTAATACTTTAGAAGCATGTCAAGGGGTAAAAATACAGGCAGCTCTCACTGAGTTCTGAGTGTCCTTAAATGTCTTGCTTATTTGAATTCACCTTATGTGACATTCTAAGGGAAGCTAGGAATATCCTCCCCCAGAAGCACGCACACATGCACATAAACAATATTTCATTAATTTTATGCAGTTCACGACCTCTTGTAAGTCATTCAAGGGTTATAGGAATCTGAAGCATACAAATTTAGAAGCCCTATTGGTGAAGATTTGTTGGGAAGCATGACACCAAATATCAAAACAAAAAGACAGTTGCCCGATCTTTAAAAACAAGGAATAGTTCAAGAACTCTCATTCAGTTCTCCTTTTTTGAGCCATGGGAATTAAAAAATATAGGGAGTAGTATCACCCTATCTTCAAGAGTAAAGGAAACCCATGATGCACTGCCAAGATGAATATGTGGTCTTTTAATTTGTGAAGTTGTAGTGGTAGTGGTAGCTAGTCTCCAAGGTTGGCCTTATGAACCATACATTGGGTATTTACATCCTTGTATAAACTCCTCCTACACTGAATCTGGGTTGGACTTAGTACTCTTACCCAATAGAATATTATTGAAGTGATTCTGTGCCAACTCCAGTACCA
This sequence comes from Noctilio leporinus, assembly GCA_004026585.1. NCBI lineage: Eukaryota > Metazoa > Chordata > Mammalia > Chiroptera > Noctilionidae > Noctilio > Noctilio leporinus. The sequence goes on along the minus strand of PVIW01007861.1, from coordinate 39,767 downwards.
ACCTTTAGGAAGGCTGGACAGATTCCATTTCTTGTACTCCTGAGGCCCTTGAGCTTTGTAAAAGTTCCAGTTACCAATGTGGAGAGACCACTGCAGAGGAGAGGCCCTGTGGCTCTTTGAAGAGAGAGAGAGAGAGAGAGAGAGAGAGAGCAAGCTCAGCCTTCCTGACAGCTGACCCCTGCCTATTGCCTGTCTACCTGCCACCATCTGATTGGAATTCAAGAGAAGCCAGAGGAATAAATGCCCAGGTGAGCTAAGACAATTCACAGGTGGGAGAGATTAAAGGAAAAAAAAAAAAAAATGATGGTGTCGTAAGCCTCAATTTTGGGTTATTTTGTTATATAGCAACAGATTATTGAAACAATTGTTCTTAAATAACCCTCTTTTATTTTTAAGTTGAAGAATGTGGGCACTAATGGAAAAGGGCTTTGGTGCCTGTCAGAGACACCAGTGTAGTTTTAAAATGAAAAACAGAATGTAAAACTTGGACTCAAGTTAGCTGACTCTGTGATATCACTAAATGCATAGATCCCTCTTCTCAAGCAGACTCAGATGAAATGATCACAGGTACCAGTTAGAGATTTTTAAAAAGTATTTAATTTGTATCATTTTAAAATTTATAAATTTTAAACATTATTATTGTTGTATTACTATCATTTCATTACTTTCTCATTTTAAATGGTTTTATTAGGAAACAAATACCTAAAAAATACATTGCTTCCCCCCTATCTCTACATCTCAGATATACTTCAGTAATGTAGCATGAGGTAGGAATCCAGCCCTTTCAAGGGCTGAGATATCCTTTCTCCATGACAGCATAAAGTCTATACACCTTTGAGGGACCCAGAACAGTAAATAAGAGGGTATTTTCCTTCTCACTGAGACACTAACTACTTCTCTGTTAAAATTAGCAGGGTGGGTCTGATAAAATACAAATAAACTTGTAAGTTACTTATACAAGCTGCTAAGAGATGATATCACAATGGAACTATATATTGATTATTTTTATCTCTGAATATTACTATACCTTTAATTTGAATGACAGTACAAAACACATCAGCTTTCTCTTAACATTTGTGCTGAGACCAGGAAAGGCACATATAAGCAAAAAGAATTCAGAGAAAATGGACTGGGATACTATGAACCAAACTATAGCATCCTGTCTAATGTTTTAGCGGTGTAATGTTTTAAAACATCTATTTCATTTTGTTTTGAGTTTTCAAAACTATGCCTGTCACATAAGTAGATGTTCAACAGTTCCGTCCTCCCCCTTTTCGTTTTTGATTTGTTTCGACAATTCTGGACAGGGAGAGAGATTTTACATGCATTATTTCAGCATAGATTTAATCTCTCAATTTACAAGTTGCTTCATTTTGAGTCTAGAATAGCCACCTGGTATTTATGTCCCTACCCATCCCCATTTATAATAGGACAAGGAAAGTTAGGCTTTTGTTCCTTTACACAAAAAGCCTGGGGGCACACCGAAGTTTCTACAGGTAGCACTTACTCTTCCTTACCTCCCTTCTAGTGCAGAAATAGCTGTGTTTTCTTCTGAATTACTAGGCAACTTGGTGTGACTCCACATTCAATTTGCACCATCTCCCTCACACACACACAGCCATCACCACTGGCAATCTACCAACTTTGTTCAAAATATTGGATGTTAGAAAAGTTTTAGCATGGTATAAAATAGTATTTAAATAGTAAAACAGTGTTTCTTAGTATGCTATAAAATGTTAGTGTATAGTGAGTATAGTTGTTGCTGTGACCGTGATAATAATGTTCCTGAATGTCAACTGTCTCAGCAGCTCAGGGCCAAACAACAATTTGGCAGAATAAAAAGATTATTTCTTTAATCTTATTCTTACTGAAAATCTTTTAGCTTTGAGGATTGTGTTTCTATTTTAGCCAAAGTTTAAAACATTTTAACAAAGTCAAATTCATAGCAAATATTTCCAATACTGCTGTTGCTTTGAAAGATGATTTATGAAGTCACATTCTACGCAGAGACTCTGAAAAACATAAATAAATGGCAATAGACATGTTGCCGACCCAGTCCCCCCCCCCCCCAATACCATGGTCAATGCCTACTCTTCTGGGAATTAGTGCCCTTTCTTATTCCTGATCTGTTGTTAGGCAGGGAAAAAAATCCTGGCAAGCTTGCTATAAGCTGAACAGTTTTCTGGTCTGCTTGAATTCCTCTGGTGACAGAAAACTGATGCTTAGAGGGTCCGTTTTGACTTTTTATCTATCACCTGACCATGAACCTGGTAAAAGTGTTTAAAAAATTGATTTGAGTAATTCACTTGGTTGTTGGTACTTCCCTTTTCTATCATTGATTGCTAAAGGAATAAAAGGAATCAGGAGTTCCTGCTTTACCTCTCTTTCGTTTGAGACTGTTGCCAGTGACTATTTTTTCTTTCTCTTGAATAATGTGTTGGAAAATCAAACTTAGCAAAAGAATTGGAGTGAAGAGTAGAGAGTGGCTGAACAATGCCACAGAGCACTGTTGCAAAAAAAAAAGAAAAGAAAAGAAAAGAAAAGAAACATCACTGCATCTTGAGCCAGATATTCATCCGGCTCAGCAATTTACCTTTGTGAATTTGGAGGAATCATTCATCTTTTTCTAAACAGTCTGCTCATCTATCTGTAAAGAGTAGGGATAATGATAAAAGTCCTGACTCTCACTGGATGGTTGTAGGAATTAAATGAGATGAGACTGTGTTTAAAGGGTTGCTTCAGTACCACAGAAAATGCTCTCTCCCCTTCAATTTCACGTATCTCTGAATCTCAGCAGTCTTGGGGGTCTTAATTTCATTATTCTATTGGGAAAGAGAAGACAACAGTAACTGGCCTCCCCTGGTACTTTGATTAGGTAACTGAGAATTTTATAGCCTTGTAGGATTGTCCATAAAAAGGAAACACAGATCATCTGTGTTTTACTCTATGCTTTGGACAGCTCAATTTCTTTGATTATGAAATGAGACTAGAAATAATTGTAACTTAAAGAAGAACTTCATGTAAAATGCCTCAATTCATGTGAAATGCCCTTTTATATGAAAATTTCAATGTTTTTATAGAGGGACAATTAACTGGAACACAATGAATGCAATATGAAGTCTGCTAATACTATCTTTTTGGTCCAGCCCTTTTCCCCACCAATCATAGTTTCTCCAGTCCTGAATCATATTTTCATGTTATTTACTTTTTTTTTAGGAGTGAGAACAAAATTGGAATTCTTGAGGTTGGATAAACAATGTGGAATGGAAGAGGACAGCAAGTTAAGAAATAATTTCTAGCTTCCAGGATTTCCAAGTAATATTGAAACTTGATACTCAGGTTTTTGAATCATTCAGTCCTCAGAAGTTATTTCCCTAAGGCAATGGTAGATAGGACTTTTTAAAAATCTGAGACATCTATGAAATGAAAAAACAATTTTATAGTTGTTCCCTGTGTAGTGGGTTCTGTTTATTTTTAAGAAATCCATTTGGACATTTGAAAACAATAGTAGGAGTTGCGGGTACACACACACACATCCTCAAAAATTTAAACTGAAAAGGGCTTAGTGAGATTTCAGGAAGGAGAAATAAAAATTCAAGTTTCAGTAACGAGATTATAGGTATGGAAAGTGTAAGTTATATTTGTTTAAAAACAATTAAAAGTTTTAAGTGATGCACATAAAATAAAAACTACATTGCAGATAGGCTAGTAATATAAACTAAGAGTTATAGAGTCAATCCTTCCCACCTCCAGCCCTGTTCCTCCTATCAGTCAATTCTTTTTTATCTTTATTTTTTTAAGTTCTTTTGGGTGTTACCTACATTAACACCTTTCTTCCTCTGGCGGTTAATTAATATGCCTGAGCAGCTAATTCGATGTTTATCAGTTTTTGACATTGACTGCTTGCTATAGTAACTAAGCATTTCCTCTGCTCCTCTATCTACGGAACTGTACTTAAATCTTTATTTCCATTTCTTCTGTTATCATTGCCTTTTAAAGTACTAAGATTAAACCACCCCCCTTTAAAAAATCTATAGTGAAGTCTTGAAGTCTTTACTCCCCTGGGCAAAGGTGAAGGAAGATATCGCTGCTCCCATCCTTCCCAGGCACACTCCCCAATTCTGCTAATGTGGATATTTTTTGGAGTGTCCTTCCCCTCCATTTCCCAACCCCCACCCCTGCAGAGGGTGGTGGGCAGATGGAATACTGATGCAAGCGTTACACAGAGATATTTTTACAACATTTCAATCAATCCCAGACAATAGGGACTGCTTACCCCCGTGATTGAAATTTTAAATTCACTTACTGCTTACACCCTCTAGGAAAAGAAGTAGTATCCCTAAGGCTTCACACAAACAAAAAATAAAATCACGTAAAGGGCAAACACCAAGCTCAGAGGTCCGTTTCCACCCATCCCCACCTCTGCGTCCCGGGCCCTTTTGGGTCCAGGGGAGAGGGTGTCAGTTCCCTCCCTAGCCCGCATTGGCCAGCAGAAGAGGCTCTGGAAGCCCCAGGGCGCCGCGATCCCATCACCAGATACCCACACTCCAGCTGCCGTTTATTTAGAGGAACATTGTAACAACACTTTACAATGATTTTAACTTAGAAGGTAAAAGATCTTAACGTTTGGTTTAAAAAGAAAGAAAGCCCTAAGTGGGTCCAGGAAAGCACGGCCCTCAGCGGACCCGCGCTGACGGAAAGACTACGACATCCTGTGCTTGCGCGGCGGCTTTCAGTGGCCGCCCGGGTCGGTACAAACGGCCCCAAACGAATCCGACTCCTGAGGTTTGAGAGCAAGGCTTCCATTTCGAACTTGTTCAGGAGCCTGCAAGGAGACTTCGGAAAGTCCTAACGTGACTTCCCGGACGGACTTTCCGCCGAGGAGGGGAGGAGATTTGTGTCTTGAAGGATTATTTTGTGCTGATGGGGTAAAGTAAACCCTGTAACTGCGGGCTGGGCTCTAGGGAACCCGTGGTAGCGCTTCGCGATGCTCTGAGCCTAAGTTCTCGGCGGCGCAAGCCGAGCCCGGAGGCGCGAGCTGAGGCTTTTTTTTGGGTCACGATAGTGCAGAATGTCCCGGCTGCTCAGGGTCTACGCAGTGGGCTGGGACTGGCCCGAAACGCCGATAGCTGGTTTGAGGCCCGAGAGACTCAAGCAGCACGCGGGGCATCTCCCTCCCTTGCTCCTCAACCCCTCCCCCCGGATGCGGGGTTTGCCAAGTACTGGAGCCAGACCCAGAGCGCGCTGCCCGCGGTGTTTGTCGGGCTGGGTCCCTGCTCCTGGGGCGAGTCTCTGAGTCCCCTTGGGGACTTGAAGGTAATGGATGAGTTGGCGGCGAGCAGCAGGGTGCATTTCAGGGCTCCAGGCGGGGCCTAGGGCGAGTCTAGCAGTTGGAGTCTTCGAGGTGTGGCTGAGGCGGAACACCAGTGATTGGTCTGGGGTCTCAGCCACGCGGGACGCAGAGCTGACACCAAGCGGGTAAAGGCGGAGGGTGGGGGTTGGAAGCACTGAGACCCCAGGGTGATGTGGGAGGAAAGAGCTTTTGCGGGTGAGACCCCGGACTCCCGGAAAATCCGCATTGGCTGTTAGTGTGTTTACCTATAAGAACTCGGTGGTAGGGATTTACACCTCGGGGAAACAATTCACTGTCAGCTGCAGAATCGTCTTGATGGTGGGAAATGAAATTAAACAAAAAAGTTCAAGGCTATATTGTTAGCTATGTTCAGGTATAAATAATAAAGAGCTCGAGATTTGAAAGCTTTGGGAAAGGCTTTGAAAGGTATCCTCTAATCAGGCAAACCTTTCTAAAAAACTAGGGAATGTTCTTACTCCAAATGTTAAAGAATAGTTGATTTCTCCTTCATTTCTAAGGTAAGACATCAGATGACCCACTGCACAGGAAACTGGTCGTCATTAATGGAGTTGGGAATACATTCAACGGTGCCGGTCAGAAAAATCGTGCACAGTTTTAGAATTTTAAGTGAGAGGATCTGCAGTCTTCGGCTACTTTCATTTATTTATTTGTTTGTTTGTTTGTTTGTTTGTTTATATTGTTTAATAGTCAAGTTTGTGTTAGAAAACTGGGGATGGTGACTTCTGGTTGTGAAGAGTTCAAACTTATTACTCTTCCAGTGTTTTAACGTTAAAGGAGTTTGCTTTTTGTTTGTTTGAAGGAGGAATAAAATAGACTATTTTCATCTTACCAATATAAAACCATTTATCTTCATAAATAGCTTTATTAAACTTTAAAATGTAATTTTTTCATAAAAATTTAAGCAGTACATTAAGGAAAAACTAAGTTATTTCCTCCCCATCCCCATCCCTCAGTCTGAACTGCTTACAATTCCTGTTTTGCACCCATGTTCTCAGCATCTACCATTATAAAGACATGAAGGATTTTCTTTCTTCCCCACTCCCAACAGTGAGACATTTTTCCTACTATTCTGCAGCTTGTATTTTCATATAACAGTATATATTTGGGTCTCTTGTATTCCTAGAAGATGAACTTCTTTACCTTGTTGGTTGTTCTCTCCACTCTTCCACGGGGTCAGTCCAAGTTGTCCCATTGCTAGCCGAATGTAGGTTTTTTTGTTTTGTTTTTTTTTTTTTTTTTTTTGACTCAATCCTTTCAGGTACAGTTCAAGAGTCCAAAGACTTAATGCAAATGAGTTTGTGCATAGGAACAGAGTACCACACTTAAAATATAGGTTACTCAGCAGGGAGCACATTTTTTTAGATGTTGTCTATTACAATGTGTTTTCTGCCAAGTCATAGACTAAATCACTAAGGGAGGGGAACAAAAGGACAGAAACTGTTTGTATCCGAGGTGCCGTCTTTCACAAGACCAGTTCTTTCTGTATCATATTTCTGGGGTGATTGCAGCCCAGTGGTGGATAATAGAAAACTCGGCAGGCGGTACTCTCTCCTGGAGACTGTGCAGAAGTCATCCTCCTTACCCAGGCAGGTGTTGGCCTGCCAGGATGCCTCCTTGGCTCTTCCCGACCTCTATATCACAGGTAGTGAAATCTGCCCAATAATCATTGGCTGATGGGGTTCCTGGTGTTCTGGCATAATGGTTAAAATTAACCTCCACTATCACAGTCTTGATTTGGGACTTTAAAATGTGTAGGGCGCCGCTTGGTGGGCTTCCGGAGGGTGTGTGAGATGTCATAGCTGTGATGGTTGGAACGCGACGAGATCCCTAGCAAGTTGTGCACCACAGAGCGGTCTTTCTTGGGGAAGTGGCGCTGTGCTGGGCCCCTGCAGGACTTGACCGGAGACTGGAACCACTCCTGCCCTTCTCACACTCTTATTCCAAGCCACAGGTGCCTAGGCATGCGCCTTTTCGGACTAGGACTTTCCCGAGGGCTTGCCTCTGCTGTCCCCACACAGGAGAGGCCACTACCGCGACTGACAGGGCCTGGGCTTGCCGGCACTCGGCCGCCGCGGATGCCCACGCCCAGCGACTCCCCCTGGACCATGCGGAGCCGGCTTTTTTCTTCGAGTCGATGCCCCGGGACTGTCTGGCGGCCGGCCCCTACACCCCTCTGACTGCACCGGGAGCCCGGAACTTCACGCCCGCCCCAGGCACCAGGGCCCAGCTTCTAGCTTCGGGGCCTGGTAAAGCCGGGACTCCTGGAGCCTCGCAGCGCAGCGCAGCGCAGCGCAGCGCAGTGCAGTGCTTACGTTCTACCTGAGCCAGCTGCGTTCTCGGGGAAGCTTGGTGGCGGTGTTGGTTTGAAATCAGGCCCGCTGAGTTCCGTGGCCAGTTTACCGTGTACTCGTATTACTACAACCGTCAAAAGAGATGAAACTTGCCATCTTTCTCAGTATCAACATTCATTCCAGCAAGAACAACTGTTAACATTGTTAACATCTCAAAGACGGCAATGCAAAAATGTTTTCTGCTTAAATATGTATAAAGTCCATTCTTTTTTCACCACACACACACACACACACACACCTATTACGTTAAAGTTTGATTGCTTTTATAAAGTGAACCACAGCAGAATGCACCTTTTTTCATCAAAAGGTATCTCATTCCAGCTAGGTGTAAACATTTAACTAACATTTATTGTGTATCTTTGCTTTCAGACCACTATTTCTAAATTTCTTGGTTATTGACAAGAAGTTTGAAGTTTGTCATAAAGTTTGTTTAAAATGAAACTTGTGCAAAATTAAATGAGATGTGTCGGTCAGTGTCCCACAGGAAACATGCTGTACTTAAAACGGGTGAGTAAAGAAAGACCAGGGAATAAACAGACCTCTATACAGGGAATGTATGGAGGGACTGGAGGCATCCCAAGTCAGGCAGTAGTTCAGAGCATCATCAGCTATGACTGGGAATTGGGAGAGGCGGTTACTGGAATCCAGGGTAATGGTAGCTTTAGGGGTCCTGCCAGCTGTGGGTATGGCCTTTAGAAGCAGAATGAAGCTCCTACCATCCATTGTCCTGGAGAATGGGGCCAGAAAATAGATCCCGGGGAAAAAAATCCTGTTGCTCTCCTGACTTGCTGATAGTGCCACTGATTGGCCAAACCTAACCATAAAACTAGAGGATAGGGAGCCTGTGGATGCCACCACAGGGAAGAAGGTGAAGAGTGCATCTAACTGAGGGAGAAGTCCAACTGCTTAGGCAGAAATTCAGCATAGCACTTTAGACTTAATTGAATAAAGCTGACTGCCATGCTGTATCTGAACAGTAATAAGTGGTAGGAAATAATCTTAGCTGCTACACTTCTCAACCTCAGAAATTGTGCTCACAAGGAGGAGATCCTGGAGGCCACCTAGTGGAGCATGGGCCTGAAGCCATCATTGTGGGAGGTACAGCAGGGACAGGCGAGTACCTGAATCCAGGTGACTGAATCAAGGTTCGGGGACGTGGCTATGCTTCTGAACACTTCAGTTACGTAAACAAATGCAAGTCATTTATGGTTCACACCCCTTTTAATTTATTTTCTTCTTACTTGAAACACAGGGATACATAAACAACCAGGGATAGAGCAGGTTATAGACGTGATTGCTAATATTTTTGATTGTCAGAGGGAAATATTAAATGTGGGGCATGCGGGGACTAGCAGCATTTGAGTTGTTGGAGAGGTTGTTAGAAAGCTGAATCTCAGGCCACCTTAGCAGGGCTGCTTCAGATCTTGGTCTAGAACAGTACTTCTTGAACTTTCATGTGCAAATGAATCATCTAGGGGATCTTGCTAAAATAAAATTTCTGACTGAGTAGGGCCAAGATTTTGCATTTCTAACAAATTCCCAGATGAGACTGATAGATTACACCTTGCTTGTCAAACCCTGGATTCCTTATTAACACTGACTTCTTATGCACTGTTCTTGGCCTAAAACATCTCAAGGTCTGGAACAACCATAGAGTAATTTCAGAAGAGCCACTGGACTAGACAGTTTGGGGTCATTTTTGCCTGCTAGACATGTCTCTCTTGCTTTTCACCCCCACATAGCCTGACCTCATCTCCCAACTTGTCTTAATTTTCTTACTTTTCTCTACTATACATGCTCTAGCTAGCACCACAGGTATGATAGCACTAGGAAATATTGATGCTGGCTGAGAGGAGAAACTGGGGAGATTGACAGTGGGTATCTAGAGACAAAGCTGAGAACCTGATGAAGTATTGATGCCAGTGAGAAGCTATTGCTCCCAATGCCCATTAACTGGGCACCTCCGTTGATCCCACCCCAGTTTCTTTATTGTTTAATGTTTCATAAATTTCTTGTTTGCTTCTCTCTCTCTTTTTGTATTTGTTTCTTTTTAGAGAGAGGGGAATGGCGGGGGGTGGGGAGGGAGAAACATCAATGTGTGGTTGCCTCTTCCATGCCCCCAGCTGGGGGCCTGGCCTGCAACACAGGCATGTGCCCTTACTGGGAATCAAGCCAACGGCCCTTTGCTTCCCAGGCTGGTGCTCAATCCACTGAGCCACTCCAGCCAGGGTTGTGTGTTTTTTTTTTGTTTTTTTTTTTTTTTTTTTTTTAGATTATAGTCAGGCTTTTCCTGTAATATAACATATTAGAGTTGGGTACCTTTTAAGTCTTTTGAGTCTCACTACCTTCTGTAAGCCAGTGAATCTCCAAGTAAGCTGTGCTAAGTCTGGGGGGTGGGGGAAGCCTGGGGCCTGGCTTTTTTCAAAATCCCACTAAAAGATTTTGACTTAATTGGTTTGGTTTGCAGTCAGAGTGATTGATCTCTTGAACTGATTTGAATTGCAGCCATTAAATAGATGAACATATTGATTTCATAGTTATTGAGAACTGAGAATCAGTTACTTATGTATTTATTTAATAAAATGTTTATTGAGCATCTAGTATATGCCAGATACTATATTGCTTCCAAACATACACTAGGCATGTTCCCTTTTCTCAGGAAGCTTGTGGATTTATGTGAGGGAACAGTACACAGATAATCATTGATGTGTGGTCAGTGCAATAAAGCACAAAAAGTATTATCTGGCAGAGAGCAGAGTGGATTCTGTGTGAAGGGCATGGGCTAAAGAAAATAGCTGACATTTACTGAGTACTTATTATGGATCCTGAAAGCCCCAGGGAAATGCCAATGCTTCCCTGAGGCATTGAAGGAGAAGAAAGAGCCCAGTGGGAAAGCAGGTGGGGATGCGGATGGGGAAGGTACTTCTTTCTGAGCTGAGATTGGGGGAGATGAGGGTGAGAGGGTGAGGAAACCAAGGGAGGTCACTTCTGTTTTCTTTATAACATCTAGGTGGAGACATGACCTGAGAGGATTGTTGTGGGAGTGGTGGAGTCTAAGACTTGAGAAGATCATTTCTATGTGAAGAAGCCTCAGCATGTGGTTGAACTCTAGATGAACTTGGATTTATAGATTGCTTTTGATCTTCATGGCTGCATACTCAGCAGTTCCAGTGTTGAAAGAGAAAGATGGGGCTATAGCAGTCTTTAAAAGCTGGGCTTTGGGAGCAGTGAGGAAGATGGAGAAGAGGTATAGGGGGGGTTAGTGAGATTTTGGCTCAAGAGTTTCATGGAGATAGGTATGGGGAAAATGAGGTCTGGAGGGAGAAATTGGGATAAAAGAGAACGCATAACAGGCAGGTTTCAGAGATGAAGTTAGGATGATGATAATGTGAGAAGTGTGGGAGGGGTGGGGCTATTGAAAGGAGTGAAAGTGAAGGTCACTGGAGTTGCATACCCACGAAGATATCGGATGGACTTCTCATTGATACCGAAACCCCTACAGTGGGAAGAAAAGAGGGACAGAAAACTGTAATGCTCTCTGGGCATATTTTATGAGATACTCCACTAGTGAGATTGGGTTTAATCAGTTATTTGGGAGATGGAGGAGGGGGAGTTAGAACAATAGCAAGGGGCATACTGAAAAACAGCACTGGCAAAACAGGAAAATCCTATTCAGAATGGAAGATCTTGAAGGAGAAATGGCAGAAATTCCTAGTGATGAAAGGAAGTTTTATGATCCTTCGATGAACTTGGAGATGGCTTTTCTTAGTTTAGGGGTAAAAAAAGTTCTAGAATTTGGAAATTTTGTTGCCTGTGTTAGCAGCTCAAGAACAAAGAAGGGAGTGTCTCTTATCAATCTGTAATCAATGGTAGGGCTTACAGATAAGTGTTATTAGCAACGCCCTGTGCCTGTGAACTTCTTGTTTGAATTAATTGTTCTTAGTTGCTAGGAGCTAAGCTTTGAAAATCATTATTAAGAAAACATTTTTTCCTCCCATCAACTCAAATGGATACCTTGAGACTAAAGCTCCAATCACCTAGCATTAGTTTCCAGTTCTATTCAGCCTGGAAGGGTGCTTAACTTCCTACACTTGACCCTCCTCTCCCTCCCCTCGGATCCTAGAAAGCTCCTTTTATCCCATATTGAGCAATAATGATTAGGTTCCTAATCCAGCAGGCAAGAGGGCAACATCTTGTGTCAAGAAGGGCACTATCAGACCCAAGGTAGTGTAACTGGAACTCGATAAGGCGGATGGCATTCTTCAGAATTCCCTTGAGGGGAGAGGGCTGCACATAGGCCTGGAAACGCGGGTACTGGGCTCCACCTGGAATCCTTTACCAGAGAAGATTCTCCCTCTCTCAAAAAACAAAGAAACAAAGAAACAAACAAACAAAAACAGCAATAGAGACCCTGCAAAGTGCACCCCCTACTGAGGGAGGAGACAGAGCCAACGAAAGATCTTTAAAGAGAAAAACCCTGTTCCACAAATCCATGGATAAGAGAGCACCCTCACACGGTCTGCGGTCTGTGGCCAAGCGCTTCAGGGAAGGCAAGAGTCAGTCTCTCTTAGCTCATTATTAAGGGCTGAGATGCCCATGTTTGCAACGGAAGGGAGGCCTTCCTCTTCCCAAGTGGGCTCCACATCCTGTTCCACTAACACCACTCGGGAGAGTCCCAGAAGGGGAAAATGGAGTTCTCGCCGCCTTCACACCCCCTCCCCCCAGCTCTGCGCCACTCCGCAGTTGCCTGGCTATATGATTGGGTGGGTCACCAACCAATGGGTTCTAAGACTATTTGGGGCAGATGGTCTTTTTTTCCCTCCAGGGAGTCTCTAGGACGGGCTATATATAGTGAGGTCCCGCACACCCTCTCTCACTCATTTAGTTTGGCCCGGGTTGAAAGCATGAACAATCTCTTCCAGGCACTCCCTGTTTTCACTTCCCTCCGACCAGCCGGCCCCTCCTCTCGTCTGACCCATGGGGGTCAACATCCTTTCTAGTGGATCCGCCCCACTTCCTCCCTCAGGCTGGGCTCCAGGCTGTTTTTCAGCTTCAGGGGTTTCTGGAGAAGTGTTTCCTCTGCCCCCTTCGATGATCACATCAAACATGCTGGATTCAGGGTCTTGGGTTATTGCAGATTTGAAAGCAGAAAGCTCAATGTGAACCGTGGGAAGAAACGTTGCAGGAGAGAAGGGTTTGAAAACCTTCGTGAAGTGGGCAAAAGAAAGCTGCCAAAAGTAGGGACAGCCGCAGCAGCCCCTATGTTTCAGGCACCTCGGGGAGACCAGTCCAGAGGGTTTCAGGGAGGCTTTCTGAGATGCTCAGAGAGTTACAGAACGCAGCATACTGCGTGTGTGTGTATGTGTGTGTGTGTGTGTGTGTGTGTGTGTGTGTGTGTTGTCAGGTATGGGCCACGCAGGCAGATAAATCTGGATTCCCACTCCAGAGAGATTACGTACGAGTTGACTCTTAAGACTTTGGGCTCTTACTCATCCACTCAGAACGTCTGTTTTCTCATCTGTAAAATTGTGGGTAGTAAGTACCTGCAGAGTCATTGTAAGGACTAGAAATGTTTGTGCAGTGCCTAGCTGTGAGTGGTGGTATTAGGCACAAATCTGTGCTCCTCTAACCTGGTGTCAGCTTTAAGGGTGTGTGTGTTTCCGTGCCCAGGGAGAGCTTCTGCCCAGCCTGAGCCTGCAGAGTAAATTTACTGACCAATCACTGGGACATAAACACAAAAATGGCTTTTTGTTTCTAAGTATGGTGTGTTAAAATCTCCAGTCTTGCTTTATTTTAATTTTATTTTAAGGATTTTATTTACTGTCTTGCTTTTTAATGAACTCCTGGGCAAAGTTTATTACCTCCTAGCTACTTATAGTTGTTAAAATCTCACTTTATTTATTTTGAAAACAAAAAATGTAAAATTTCAGTTCACTATAAAGCCTCAATTTTGGTTTAAATCTTATTCCTTCCATTCTCTTCCCTGCAGGTTTAAGCAAGGGACATTATCTCCTAGCCTTGGAGGAGGAGGAACTGTTTGTCTGCTAGTCTTAACGATATCCCCTTTTCCCTCCCTAACGTCAGCTCCTGCTGTGGTTGGGTTAGGCGTGGGGTGGAGGAGTGGGTAGGGTGGGAGTGGGTGGGTATTAGAGGAAGGAGCCCGAAAGAGACACAAGTCTTTTTATTTACCTGGCCACTATTATAGTTCTCTCGTGGTGCTGCTCTGGAAATTGTTTAATGGCTTAAAAACCCCTATGTGACAGGGTCTGGTTCTTCTGTGGGCTAAATGTGAGGGCCTTAGTAGTGGGCACTGTGGTGCCTTCACACTGCCTCATTCCTTGAGTGGAAGTTGGATTGTGCTGGATTTATTCACATCTACTTCTCTCAATCCTTGCCCTGGGTAGTGAACCCTCACATGGAAGGCAGCTTTCTTTGTGGTGACCCAGCAAAATGGGTGAGGCTTGGCCACTTTGCATGATGTCCAATTGGCCCTGGAATATTCATACATACACAGAGGTAGTGAGATTACACAGGACATACCCTGCTGCTCCCCTCCCTGGTCTCCCCTGTGCACCTTGCAATTACTTCACCATCACTGATCAGAAGAAGCAAAACAAGACAGCAAATCCCTTTCAAGTACTTTGTAAGCCTGTGTTTTGGTAACACCAGATGCCATATTGTCCAGCTTAAAAATAATTAGACTTCAAATTAGAATTATAGTACATTTGTCTTTAACTTTTGGGAAGATTTTTTATTATTTTTAGAGAGAGGGGAAGAGAGAGAGACAGAGAGGGAGAGAGACATCAATGTATGGTTGCCTTTCACCTGCCTCCAACTGGGAACCTGGCTGGAGACCTGGCTTGCAACCTGAAGATTTATATTTTTATCATGCATTTCTATCCGATATTTCCCAAATTGATCTGCATTCAATGCAATCACTATCAGAATTTCAACTGTTGTTTTTTTACAGAAATGGGCAACTTGATTCCAAAATTCATATGGAAATGCAAGTGTTCCCAAATAGCCAAAATGATTTTGAAAAAGAATAACAAAGTTGGAGGAATTATATTTTCTGACTTAAAAATGTACTATAAAGCGACAGTTTGGTACTGGCATAAAGATAGACCTGTAGGTCATTGGACTAGAATTTTAAGTCCAGAAATAAAACTCTACATCCATTATCAATAGATTTTTGACAAAAGTGCCAAGATCATTCAATGAGGAAAAAATAGTTTCTTCAACAGTGCTGCTGGGACAAGAGTCTATTTAAGAATGAAGTTCAATCCTTATCTTCATATGTAAAAATTATCTCAAAATGGATCAAAGACCTAAGTCTAAGAGCTAAAAATTTCATTTTTTTTCTGCTAAAATTTTAAGAAGGAATATAGGAGTAAATCTGTATGAGCTTTGAATAGGCAATGGTTTCTTAGATATAACATGAAAAGCACAGCAAAAAGGAAAAATAAATAAATTGGGCTTCATAAAAATGAAAGTGTTTTGTACATCAGAAGACAACATCCAGAAAGTGAAAAGACAACTTGGGTGGGTCAAAATATTTGCAAATTTTGTATCTGATGAGGCTCTAGTATCAAGAATATGTAAAGAAATTTTATAACTCAACAATACAAGGACAAAATAAACCAGTTTAAAAATGGGCAAAAACTTGAAGAGGCATATTTCAATATATAAATAGACATTTTTATACTGTCTTTGCCTGTTTTTTTTTTTGTTTTTGTTTTTTTTGTTGTTGTATCAGAATAATACCAGTTTCATGAAATAAGTTGAGAAGTCTTCCCTCATCTATTATCTGGAACACTTTGTATAGCATTGGTGTTAATTCTTTGAGAGAATTTTTTTAGGAACAACATTTGTGCTTGGAAATTTTTTTGGTGGGGCAGTTTTTATTATAGTTATAGATTATAAATTATAATTATATACAGTGGATAAGGCACTGGTCTGTGAACCCAAAAGTCACTGGTTCAATTCCCAGCCAGAGCACATAACCAGGTTGCAAGCCAGGTCTCCAGCCAGGTTCCCAGTTGGAGGCAGGTGAAAGGCAACCATACATTGATGTCTCTCTCCCTCTCTGCCTCTCTCCCTTCTCCTCTCTCTACAAATAATGAATAAAATCTTTAAAAAATTATAATTATAAATTCAATTTCTTGAACAAGCAGAGGGTTTTTCAAATTATCTGTTTCATATTGGGAGGCAGTATTAATTTTTTGAGGAAGTCTCCACTAATCAAATTTATGCAAGTAAAGTTGTTCATAGTATTCCTTTTATCAATCAATTTAATATGTACAACAAGTATATAGTAATATCTCATTTCACTTCTGATATTGGTAATTCATGTCTTGTGTCTTTCTTCATTAGTCTTGCTAGAAGTTTGTTCATTTTATTGATCTTTTTATAGAACCAGCTCTTTGCTTCGTTGTTTTTCTGGTTTCAATTTTATTGATTTCTTGTTTTCCCTTATTGGTAAGGTATTATTTTTCTCTTGTTTCAATCCTGCTTTCAAGAATTTTTTCTTTGTCTTAGTTCTTTATTTGATTATGATGTATCTTCTGAATTTCTTTGAGTTTATCCTGTTTTGGATTCACTTAGCTTCTCCAATTTGTGTATTTATTATCAACAAATTTGGGACATTTCAGTTACTAATTTTTCAGCCTTGTCTTCTCGCTTGCTCAGACTTTTATTCTATGAATGTTACCTATTACGTTACAGTTTCATAGGCCCTTGACATTCTGTTTAGTCTATTTTTTCCTGTTGTTCAGATTGATTTTCCAGTAGGTGATTCCTTCCTCTGTCCCTTCTATTATGCTCTTAACCACTCCCAGTTTTTTTTTTTTTTTTTTGTTATTGTATTTTTCAGTAAAATCCACTGAGTCTTTTTGTTTTGTTTTATTACTGTATTTTTAAGCTCAAAATTTCCCTTAGGTTCTTCTTTACATCTTCTGTTTGTTTGCTGCAACTTTTAACTTACATGAAGGCTTTATATTTTTTACTTACATCAAGGATGTTTGTAATTATTCGTTGAAGTATTTGTATAATGACTGTTTTAAAATCTTGGTCAGAAAATTGTAATATTTTTTGTTATCTTGGTGCTGGTATAACTATATACTGTTACTATTTATTCTGTATAGAAGAAGGTAATTGAGATGATTTGATCAGTGGTTGGCCCTTGAGCTGGACCAGGATGGTGGGAGGCTTCCTCCTTTTTTGTCCTTAGAATGTATGTACTGCCCACTATTTCTACAGTGGGAGCTATTTTCAAGGATTCTGCCTTGACGGAGCAATATGTTGTTGAGACCACCTAGACTAAACACATGACTGAACTCAGTTAAGGACTCTAATGTAAACTTCATTTTAAATTAATTAATTAATTTAAAAAATATTCATTATTTTTAGAAATAGGGGAAGGAAGGGAGGAAGGAAAAAAAGGAGAGGAACGTCAATGTATGGTTGCCTTTCACCTGCCTCCAGCTGGGGAACTGGCTGGAGCCCTGGCCTGCAACCTGGGAATGTGCCCTGACTGGAATGGAACCAGCAACCCTTGGGTTCGCAGGCCAGAGCTCAATCCACTGAGCCACACCAGACAGGTAAGATTTATTAAAAAAAAAAAAAAGATTTTATTTATTTAATTTTAGAGAGAGGGGCAAGGGGGCAGAAAGAGAGGAAGAGAAACATCAGTGTGGATGTGAGGGAACATCAGTTGCCTCTCGAATGCCCCCAACTGAAGAGCTGGTGGCAACCCAGGCTTGTGCCCAGATCAGGGATTGAACTGGTGATCCTTCCCTTTTCAAGATGCAGCACAATCCATCCAGCGACAATAATCAGGGCTAAACTTTTAATATTCTTGTGAGTAGTGTGGAAAGCCACTCATCTTGAGGTCACCAAAAACAAGCAAGTTCCCTTGCTTATTCAATCTGCTACCCACCAATCTAGGGTGGTCTATGTCTTGGGTCTTCCCTTGCCCTCCATGTATAGGGAGCCAGTTTGTAGAAATGTTAAGTTTGAGCTCTTCCTCATTCTTGATATGATAAATGATTTTCAGTTGAAACCTAGATATTTTCATATTACAATGTGAGATTCCTGATTTTATTTAAACCTCCTGTTTCAGCTAGCTTTTACACATATCACTCTGGGAGGAGAAAAGACAGTGCCCCTCATTAGTCTCTGGTGAAAATATAAGTTCAGATTCTTCATTTGTCCTCTGTTGTGAGTAGGAGACTCACTCCTGTTGATCAGGGTGATAGTTCCTGCACCTAAGTGGACCTCACTCATACTGCAGTTTGGGGAAGTTGGCCTTATTATCGCTGGTCAATTATGAAAATCCTGACTCTCTAGTAAGCCACCTCTGACTCCACTCTAATGGGAGAGGGGCACCCTGTTACTCCCCATTGGGACTGGGAGTCCTGGCTCTCCATGTTGTCTCCACTAACATGGTGGTAGGAGGGGCTTGTGACAAGTTGGTAGGGAAAGTCCTGGGCTTCCTACTTGACCTTTCCTGACACTGTGGCAGCCTTGAGAGATTAGGAGTGTAGACTCCACACTTGACTTTTGCTTGTGGGGTTGGCTGTTATTTTTTTCCCTTGTGTTTGGCTGCACACAGTCCTTATCGTCTAAAAGTTTTCTGCCTTGCTAGGCTGCTGTTTTCTTGGTCCTTTGGCTAGAGAGAGCAGGCATTTGTTATTTCATCTGTGCTTCTTGGCATTTAAATGTTGTTGGCCTCTTCAACTTGAAGTCTGGGTGTGAAACAAAATGAAAACCTAGGGAACTCAACACCATATTGTTCCTCAGATTCTACGATCTCTAGCCAGTGCACCTTCTTCTCTCTACCTTCAGAGTCTTCTTGTTTTTGTCTTATATATAATGTCCGGGGTTTTGACTGTACTTAGCAGGAGAAATAAGGAAGTTTGCCTACTCCAGCATTCTGCAAGTGAAAGTTTCTGGCCTGAATTTATTTATTTATTATTGTTTTTTAAATCCTCATTGAAGGATTGTTTTACTGATTTTGGAGAGCAAGGAAGAGAGAGAGCTAGATAGAAATAGAGATAGATAGAGATAGATGGAGAGAGAGAGAAAGAGAGAGAGGCAGAGAGAGAGAGAGAGAGAGGAGGGAGAAAACATCTGTTGGTTCCCTCCTGCACATACTCCAGCTGGGGATTGAACCTGTAACTTTTTGGCGTATGGGTGATGCTCCAACCTACTGGGCCACATGGCCAGGGCCAGCCTAAATTTATTTTATCCATTTTCTTTTAAGATCATCTTTTCTTTGAGTACCTGTCTTTTGTTTTTCAATTAATGATCTAATTTATAAATAACAATAAAATAATAAGGTGCACTAATATATGTTTTTTATTTCCAAGTACATGACACTTAGTCCCAGTCAACTATATTGGGTAGCTCTCCTATATTACAGATGCACAAACAAGGGACAACAGCCACACAGAACTCACACAAGATCTCATAGCTGGTAAACAGCAGAGCTGGGACTCAAACCTAGGCAGTTTGACTCCAGAATCCATGCTTTCTCTTTTGTTCATCATGGAACCCCTAGTACCTACACTGACATGTAGCAAATACTCTATAGATATTTATTAAGCAAAATAATTGTAACACTGCTATGGGAAATTCTGTTCTTTGGATTCAGTTCTTTTTGGGGGTTCATTATATTTTTATGCCCTTTTCCTCTTTCCCCCTGCTAATTTGAAATGTTTGCATAATTTCCATGACATTTTTTTTGTCTCGTTTAAGTTTAGGTGACTCTGTCCAGACATGTTTATTTTGATACACTGTGAGTGGTTTTCCGCCCCCATAATTTCCTGTCCAGTATTTCTAAACCTGATCATCTTCCTTATGAACTACTACTGTGTGACAGTTGAGTCTTTCATGTGTATCTAAGTGGAGTCTGAGGGCCTCCAAAGGTAAAGAAGAGAGAGCTTAGATGAAACTCTGTATGGTTTATCCTATGTTGAATTCACTGCAACTTGTTATGGGGCCTTCCTGCTCCTCTGGATAACTTGAAGTTTCACATCATTTTCCCATCTAGTGTGAAGCTTCGAAGGATGACTTTCCATTGGAAAAAGCTTTGTTGTTTACATCTTCATTTTCACCCCAAACTTTCTGGTAGCAATTGCTATTACACCCTATAACTTGAATCCTATGGTTTTAAATACAATACACAGGCATACGATTAAATATGTATTTAAGCTGGGTTTTCAAACCAAGATCTAATTTTACATATCAAGCTATGTATTTGATATTTTGACATGAATGTTAAATTTTCTCTATATCAAAAACGAATTGTCCTGGCATCACATTTGGTAGTTCATTCTTTTCACATTTTTGCTTTTTAATGAAGCAATTTAATGCAATCCTATTTAAGAAAGCTTCACATAATCAAAGTTCACATTCCTTTCCTCTCTTTTCTTCTATAAATTTTATAATATTAGGTTTTATGTTTAGGCCTATGATCTGTTTTGAATTTATATTTGTATGTGGATTGAGAGTCATCGTTTTACAAGTGGGTGTTCAATTGTCCCTGTACTATCTCCTCTCCATTTAATTGCATAGGCAGGCTTGTCAAAAACATCTGTTGACTATATGCGTGGGTATATTTTTGGATTTTCCATTGTGTTCAAATGATCTATATTGAACTAATATCACACTGTCTTAGAATTATGGTGTTGAATTTTGGTAATAAGAGTCCTTCAGCTTTCTTCCACTTACTCTAGGTCTTTTGCTTTTTCGGTATAAATTGTAGCATTCAGTTGGTAAATTTCATTGAGATTGTGTTAAATTTATAAATCAATTTGAGGAGAGTCAGCGTTCTACCAACATTGATCTTCCTGTCCATGAATATATCTCTACATCTGTTTAAATCCATGTTGATGTCTGTCATCAGTGTTTTTTATTTTTAAATATTTATTTATTTATTTATTCTATTTAAAAAAAGATTTTATTTATTATTTTTAGAGAGAGAGAAAGGGAGGGAGTCAGAGAAGGAGAGAAGCATCAATGTATGGTTGCCTTTCACCTGCCTTCAGCTATGGACCTGGCTGGAGACCTGGCTTGCAACCTGGTTATGTGCCATAACTGGGAATCGAACCAGCAATCTTTGGGTTCACAGGCCAGTGCTTATCCACTGAGCCACCAGCCAGGGCTGTTTTTATTTTTTAACACTTAAATGTTTCACATATTTTGTTAGATATCTATAAATATTCTATGTTTTCTGATGATTTATAAATATTACTATATTTAAAATTTTAATTTCTAATTGTTGCCAGTTTATAAAAATATAATTGCTTTAAAAATTAATCTTGTAAGCCCTGGTGGCTCAGTGGGTAAGCCTGCGAACCCAGGGGTCACTGTTTCGATTCCCCAGCCAGGGCACATGATGAGATTGCTCTCCAGCCAGGTTCGTAGCTAGAGGCAGGTGAAAGGCAACTATATATTAATGGCTCTCTCCCTTTCTGCCTTTTTCCCTTCCCCTCTCTCTATAAATAAATAAAATCTTTAAAAAATTAATCTTGTCGCTTTGTGATTTTAATTATTAGTTTTAGTAGGGGTTTGTTTTTTGAGGTTTTTAGGTTTTGTCTGTAGACAGTTATATCCTCTGTGAAAAAGATGGCTTTATTTCTTTTTTCTAATATGTAGACTTTTCTTTTGGTTTTCTTACCTTACTGCATTGGCTAGGACTTCTATACAGTGTTGAAAAGGAGAATTATTTAAGAGAGTTTCTTCTTTCTCTTGTTGTTTGCAGGTCACCCCCTGAAAGGACAAATGGACAATTGTGTTTCTAAGATCTGCCGCCAGCACATCCCACCTTTAGAGGCAATCAAAAACCTTAGTTTGAGAAGGGAGTAGAATGAATTTTGGTGATTTGGGAACTGAAAAAGTGACTCAACAGTTGTGATGGCTCTTTACCCTGGAACAGACCTCCAGTGATTATGGATCTCTAATGGATAGCCCCTAAACATGTCTTTGGGGCAGCTGGGCTCAGGGAAGAATGGTCAGCTCTCTTGTAATTAAGGTGATTGGATGGACACTTAGGCTACAAGGTGGTAGATACATATAGTAGAAATTCTTTGAATCTGGTGTGGGTTTGAAGAAATAGAGGCATAGAGAGGCAATATTTACCTTCAAAACCCCTGCTGGCCTACGCTAGGAAATAGGGCAAGTCAGCCTTTGTTTTGGACAAGAGAGAATAGCATTTGATGGCTGTGCTGGGTGGCAGAATATGATAATCCCAGTGGTTGTGGTTTGAAAGATCCCAGGTTTCTTGTTCACTTGGTAGTAGATGTCCAAAGGATCTTTTTTTTTTTTTGGCACTTTGTAAGAGCCTGAAGTTCTTCACTGATCCAAAAGAGTGTTAAGAGGGAGTCCCTAAAAAGGTGAAATTGTACTTCCTGTCACTATCATATATTGGGAGTCAAATTAGTTTTAATTTAATTCTAAAAATAAATGAAAAGTACTTGAATTCCAAGTGTTAAGGGTTTGTTTATATTGCTTACAATGAGTTGAGATTAAATTACAGAAACTTTTGAAACTCAGGCTGACCTTGGCTGGTGTAGCTCAGTGGAGTTAGCACAAGCCTGCAAACCAAAAGGCCACTGGTTCAATTCCCGGTCAGAACATGCCTGGGTTTCCAGCTCCCTGGTTAGAAGCTTGAGAGAGACAGCCTAGACATTGATGTTTCCCTCCCTTTCTCCCTCTCTGTCCCTCTCTATAAAAATAAGCAAATCAATAAATAAAATCTTAAAAAATCAGGCTGAACTTTTTGAACTGAATTCTCTCAATAGGCAAGGCAGAATCATTAAACATTTTTGAAAAAGAAAACAATAAACTTGTGAAATACCTCCATGAGCCACAGTATACTAGTGTTATAATGTCCTCATAGGTGAAAAAAGCTTACAGTATGTGAAGATGCCCGAAGGCTAAGACAGGCAAGTCCTATGCTAGAATGAGAAATCAATTAGTCTATTTGTAGTGTAGTCAAGAGTAAGATATAAATCTCTAAGATAACTTTCCCACAATTAATTAAAAACAATTCAAAGATATGAACATGTTTTCACTCTTTTTCTTATCAGAATAAAATGTATTTCAGTGGATATTTTTTAGCATTATCAAGGGAATAGACCTATTGTTTATGCAGAGGGTGGCAGCCCCGTTAACCAGGGAGAACCTATTTAAGAATCCATGGTCTTGGGCTGTTTCCAAGACATTGTAAAATTATTTTACAGTGTCTGATTTACACTAAAGCTTCTTGTTATTACAATTTAGGAACAAAATTACCTTCTGCACATTCTGTTTAAAACAGAATTTGCTCCTCTATTAAACATAAAGAATGCAACAGTGTGCATATCATAACATTAGTTCACTTTGATATTAGATGAAAATGAAAACCGGTGCCTTTAATGATGAGGTTCATGGCAGAAGAGGACACAAATCAAATATATTTGAAAGTGTAATTTGCTTATGTCTTGAGTAATTTAATAAAGGTGGCAGTCAGTTCTCCAGAATATGATGAGCATCCAAGTTAGACACACACAATCCAGTAGGAAATTGGAGACACCTTCTCACCATAATTCCTCATCCTTTCTCAGTACCATATGATTGGAAGGAAACACCCAATTGTCCCTGAAGAAGAAAGAAATGGACTGGACAGTATGTTTGTTATTCTGATTTTGGAGTTAGGGGGACTGCCCTAGTCTTGGCGGGAAAGAATCTCAGGTTGAGAAATTGAGAACAAAGATGGTGATTTAGACACACACATGCAAGCACCCACATAACCCTTCCCACTAGCTCAGTGCAGAATGGACAGGAGAAAAAACTCCAAAGTCCACCTTCTCCCTGGGGAGAGAAAGAGTTGGATGATGTAGCCAGTGTTCCAGTTTTTATGGGAGCTGACGGAAGTACTGGCTTCTGTTTTGCCTGTCTTGGATCATGGATGGACCAGCATCCTTTAGATACTTGAGGATTAATGGTAGCAGAGATAAAAATTTAGATCAGTGGTCCCAGACCCCGCACTTACTATATCACTGGCAAGGCTTTCAGCCCCTAGTTTACTCCTGGAGAAGGAAAGAGAAGATTGAAACTAACACCTCACATTCAGACTTATCAGGTGGCTGCCTGAGACTGACTTTATTTTTGAAAGTCTCAGAATATAGATGGGACCTGGCATACTATAGATGTTTGGAGGCTACTGAGAAAACAAAACAAAACAAGAACAAAACAAAACAAAACAAAACACCACCACCACCAACCAAACAAAAACAAAAAAAGCTGGAGGTTAGCCACTGCTTAGAAGATCCATTGTATAGCAGACAGACACCAGGGGGAGCAAGAGATTATGAACTCCTGGGGAGAAAAGGAGACTAGATAATTCCTGTAACTGAGAGTTTACAAACA
Organism: Noctilio leporinus; assembly: GCA_004026585.1. Classification (NCBI taxonomy): domain Eukaryota; kingdom Metazoa; phylum Chordata; class Mammalia; order Chiroptera; family Noctilionidae; genus Noctilio; species Noctilio leporinus. The sequence goes on along the minus strand of PVIW01007861.1, from coordinate 15,629 downwards.
CAAATCCAAAAAGGATGCATAGGCAAAGGAGGCTTAAGAAGCCTCCAGAATCTCTGACCAGACTGATTGATGAGGGTCTTCCCCTATATGAGGTCTGTCTATGAACACTGGCAGAGATGACTTTTTTAAATTTTTTTATTTTTTAAATGAGCAGATATCAACACAAAGAGTTAAGGAAAATGAAGAAACAAGGAAACATTCTCCAAATAAAGAATGAGATAAAACTATAGAAACTAACCTAATGAAATGGAGATATATGAATTACCTGCTAGAGAATAGAAAGTAGCTGTCATGAAGAATTCAGGTGAAAATATCTGAACAACATTAGAATTTCAACAAAGGTATAGAAAATATTTAAAAGAACCAAATAGAAATATTGGAGCTAAAGAATGCAATAACTGACCTGAAAAATTCACTAGAAATTAGATTAAGCAGAATCAATTTAGCAGGAAAAAATCTGTGAATTTGAAAATAAGCTTTTTGAAATTATCCAATCACCAGGAAATATAATGAAAAAAGAATGAATGAAGCTTAAGGGACTATGGAACTATAGCAATCAGATCGATGTACCCATTATATGAGTCCTAGAAAAATGAGAGGGAGAAAGAACAGATAGTTTGTCCAAAGAAATAATGGGCAAAACCTTCCAAATCTGGGCAAGGAAATGAGCATCCAGATCCAAAAATCACAATGTATCCCAAAAGAGATGGGTCTAAATAAATTCACACTGAGAAATGTTATAATCATATTATGAAAAATCAGACATAAAGAGAATCTGAAAGCAGCAAGAGGAAAAATGGTTTGTCAAACACAGGGGAAACCTCTTAACACCTTAGCACTATCAGCAGATTTCTGAGAAGGAACCTTGAAAGCTAGATGGAAGTGGAGTATTGTTTTCAAAGTACTGAAAGGAACTTCCAACCAAGAAAATAATAACTAGCAAAACTGTTCTTCATATATGAATGAGGGATAAAGACTTTCCCAAACAAAAGCTGAGAAGTTATCATCATTTATCTGCCTTACAAGAAATGTTAAAGGGAGTTCTTCAAGTTGAAATAAAATAATGTTAAACAGCAACATGAAAGCATATAAAAACTTGGTAAATATAAACAAATACAGAACACTGTAGCACTGTAAATACAGAACTCTATAGCACTGCAAGTTACTTATAATTCTAGCATAAAAGATGAAAGACAAAATTATTAAAAAATAACTAATAATAGCCCTGGCTGGTGTGGCTCAGTGGATTGAGTACCTGCCTGCAAACCCAAATGTCACTGGTTTGATTCCCAGTCAGGGCACATACCCAGGTTGCAAGCCAAGTCTCCAGCCAGGTCCCCAGTTGGAGGCAGGTGAAAGGCAATCATACATTGATGTTTCTCTCCTTTTCTGCCTCCCTCCCTTCCCTTCTCTCTAAAAATAATGAATAAAGTCTTAAAAAAAGAAATGTCTAAAGAAAAATAAAGAGAAGAAATGCTTTCTTAAAATAACTAATTGTAAATATGTGTTAATGGATGCACAATATAAAAAATTGTGACATCAATAATACAAAATGTGTATGAGAAGTAAAGTTACAGAATTATATACAGTTGAAGTTAAATTGTTATCAGCTTAAAATAGGTTGTTATAATTATAAGGTGTTGCATGTAAGCCGCATTGTAACCACAAGCAAAAAACATAGAGAAGATACACAGAAGAAAAAGAAAATATTCAAAACACAGCACTACAAAAACCCAAATACAAAAAAAAAAAAAAAAAAAAAAAAAAAAAAAAAAAAAAAAAAAAAAAAAAAAAAAAAAAAAAAAAAAAAAAAAAAAAAAAAAAAAAAAAAAAAAAAAAAAAAAAAAAAAAAAAAAAAAAAAAAAAAAAAAAAAAAAAAAAAAAAAAAAAAAAAAAAAAAAAAAAAAAAAAAAAAAAAAAAAAAAAGCAAAAAAGAGAGAGACCAGAGAACTACAAGATAGATAAAATGTAATTAACAAATTGGTAATAAGTCCTTCTATCTTAATAATTACTTTAAATGTAAATGGATTAAAAAATTTCAATTAGAAGACATAGAGGTACTGGATGGATTAAAAGAAAACAAGATACAACACTGTGCTGTCTGCAAGAGACTTACTTTAGATTTCAGGACACACATAAATCACACATGGAAAAAGATATTCCATGCAAATGTAACTAAAAGGAGCAAGAGTGGTTAATACTTATATTGGGCCAATAGACTTTAAGTTAAACATTTACCAAGAAGCAATAACAACTATATATCCATCAAATACCAGAGCCCCTGCATATATAAAACAAACATTAATAGAACTGAAGGGAGAAATATTCAGCAATGCAATAATGATAGGAAATTTTAATACCCACTTTTATTAATAGATAGAACACCCTGACAGAAAATCAGTAAAGAAATAGCAGGCTTGAAAAACGTTATATATCAAATGATCTTAGCAGTTATATTCAGAACAATCCACCCAACAATAACAGAATACAGAGTCTTCTGAAGAACACACAGAACATTCTCAAGGATAGATCATATTCTGGGTCACAAAATAAGCTTTAACAAATTTAAGAATATTGAAATTATACCTTGTATCTTTCCAACCACAATGGAATAAAACTAGAAATAATAGCAAAAAGAACACGCAAAACTCACAAATATGTGGAAATGAAACAATACACTCTTGAACAACTAGCATATAAAAAATTTGAAAAGGGAATTAGAAATATCTTGAGACAAAATTGGAAACACAATATTCCAAAATTTATGGGATGCAACAAAAATAAAAATAAGAGTTTATAGTAATAAACACCCACATTAAACAAGAAGAAATATCTCCAATAACCCAATTTTATACCCCAGAAAACTATAAAAAGAATAAACTAAACATAAAGTTAACAGAGGAAAGGAAATAATAAAGATTAGAACAGATAAACAAAATAGAAAATAAAAATACAAAACAGCAATGAAACCAGAGTTGGTTTTTGAAAAGATCAACAAAATTGAAAAAATTTATTTAGATTCAGAAAAAGAAGGCTTAAGGAAATAAAATCAGAAATTAAAGAAGAGACTTTACAACTAATGCCGCAGAAATAAAATAATAAGAGATTACTATGAACAATTATACACGTTGAATAACCTAGAAGAAAAAAAGTTCCTGAAACGTACAACCTACCAAACCTGAATCTGAAAAGTCTGAACAGCTCTATAACTCGTAAGGCAATTAAGTCAGTAATCAAAATCTCCAAACAGAGAAAATGACAGGACCAGGTGGCTTCACTAGTGAATTCTACAAAACATTTAAAAATGAATTAGCAACTATTCTTTTCAACTCTTCCAAAAAGATGAAGGTGAGGGAAAACTTTCAGTCTCATTTCATGAGGCTAGTATTACCTTTAAACCAAAGCCAATGAGATACTACAATAAATAAATAAATAAATAAAAACAACAAAGAAACAGAAAATAAGTCAATATCCCTGATGAACACTGATGCAAAAATCTTCAACAAAACTGCAAACCAAATTCAACAATACATTAAAAGGATCATACACCATGATCAAGTGAACCCAGTGAGATTTGTCTGTTGGATGTTCCAACATATAAAAATCAGTTAATGTGATACACCACACTAATAGAACAAAGGATAAAAAATACTGTGATCATTCTAACAGACACCAAAAGAATATTTGACAGAATTTAACACATTCTCATCATAAAAACTTTTGATAAACTAGGAATAGAGAGAATTACTGCAACATAATAAAGGTCCTATCTGAAAAGCACATAGCTAACATAATAATGGTAGAAGTTTTAAGATCATGAGCAAGGCAAGGGTGTCTACTCTTATCACTTCTATTCACTATAATATTATGCATTCTAGCCAGAAAAAAAGAAAGAAAGAAAAGGCATTATAATAAGAAAGAAAGAAGTAAAATGATCTCTGCCTACAGTTACATGATACTACATGTAGAAAAATTTAAAGACTCCACAAAAAAACTGTTAGAACAAATGATAGTTCTTAGTAAAGTTGTAGGACTTAAAATCAACATAAATAAATCAATTGCATTTCTGTACACAAACAATAAACTATCTGAAAAGGAAGTCAATAAATCAATCCCTTTTATTATGGCATCAAAAATAATAAAATGCTTAGGGATAAACTCAACCAAGGGAGTAAAAATTTGTACATTGAAAATTTTAAAATATTGTTGAAAGAAATTAAGGGAGATAACGTATAAATGTGAAGACATCCTGTGCTCACAGATGGAAATACTTAATATTGTTAAAATATTTATACTACACAAATAGTCTACAGATAATCCAATTCCTAACAAAATTTCCAAGGGTATTTTAAAAAGCAGAAATAGAAAAAACTTCTAAAATTTGTATGAAACTACGAAGGACTCTTAATAACCAAAATGATCTTGAGAAAAAAGAGCAAAGCTGGAGGTACCACATTTCCAGACTTTAAAATATGTATATTACAAAACTGTGGTAATTTAAACAATATGGTACCAACATAAAGATAGATTTCATAAACCAACAGAACAAATAGAATCCAGAAATAAACCCCATACATACTGGGTTAACTGATCTTCAATAAGAATACTAAAAATATAAAATGGGGAAAGAATACTCTCTTTAACAAATGGTATTAGGAAAGCTAAATATCCACATACAAAAGTATAAAATTAGACCACTATATTACACCTTATTCAGAAATCAATTCAAAATGGATTAAAGACTTATAAAACTCAAAATGAAACAAAGAAGAAAACCTTTATGACATTGATCATGGCAATGGTTTCTTTTACGTAATACCAAAAGCATGGGTAACACAAAGTGGGATTACATCTAACTCAAAACCTTTCACACAGCTAGGGAAACAACAGAGTGAAAAGGCAACCTATAAAATATAAGGAACTCTTACAGCTTAATAGCATGAAAACAAAAACTCTGATTAAAAAATGGGCAAAGGATTTGAATAGACATTTATTCAAAGAAAATAAACAACTGGACAATAGATAAATGAGAAAGAAAGTGCTCCACACCACTAATCAACAGGGAAATGCAAAGAAAAACTATAATGAGGCATCACTTCACGCTTGTTACAATGCCTATCATAAAAATGAAACAAGTGATAACACGTGTTGGTGAGATGGAGAAATTAGATGACTCGTAAATTCTTGGTGGGAGTATAAGATGATATAGCCATGATAGAACACAGTAGGGAGATTCCTTACTAAATTAAAAATAGATTCTGTAATCTTACTTCTGGGTATTTATCCAAAAATTAAAGTCATAATTTGAAGTAATATTTATACCCCTACGTACATTGCAACATTACTCACAACAGCCAAGATGTAGAAACAATGTAAATGTCAATTTATGGATAAGTGGATAAAGAAAATGTGGCATAAAAATACAGTGGAAGAAAAAAAACCCTCCTATATACAACAATATGGATTAAGCTTGAAACCATGCTAAGTGGAATAAGTCATCATAGAAAGATAAATACTGCATGATTCCACTTAAAGGTGAAGTATTTAAAATAGTCAAACTCAGAGAGGCAGAGTAGGATGGAGGTTTCCAGGGACCACGAGGAAGGAAAAAAGGAGACTTGCTGAGCAATGGGTGTAAAATTTCAGTCATACAAGATGAATACATTTTAGAGCTCTATTATACAACATTGTTCCTATGTTAACAGTACTGTGTTGTACACTTGAAATTTTATGAAGAGGGCAAATCTAAAGTTAAACATTCTTACCACTATAAAAAAGGATAGTAACACCTTCCCATAGAGTTGTTCTGAGGATTAAGTGAATTAACTATATATATATATATATATATATATATATATATATATATATATATATATAGTAAGCCTGTCTATAATTTGTATAGTATGCCATGCTGTTTACTGCTTCCATGTCTGTGCCAGAACCCGGAGCCTAGAATAGCAGTTCCCTTCTAATTCAGTTTTCTTCTGTTGCCTTGGTCCAACAGATAGATAGATAGATATGGTTAATGTTGAATGAATATCTGGAAACCAATAAATGTTAAATATATACCTGCTTTTTAATTACTCTCCCTTTTCTGCTTAATTTTCATAATCCTCTTTTTAAGTGACCTGTTTAATACTGCTAATCATCCTTTTCTTAAAAAAAAAAAAAGATTTATTAATTATTTTTAGAGATAGGGGAAGGTAGGGAGAAAGAAAGGGAGAGAAACATTAATGTATGGCTGTCTTTCACCTGCCTCCAGCCAGGGACCTCGCTGGAGACCTGGCTGGAGACCTGGCTTGAAACCTGGGTTATGTGCCCTGACTGGAAATCAAACCAGCAACACTTGGGTTTGTAGGCTGGTGCTCAATCCACTGAGCCACACCAGCCAGGACCGCTGGGAAAGGAAGAGTAGAAAATTGCCAATAATATCACAATCTACCAACTGAAGCAATAGGCAGGTTATTTTAAACATGAAATAAGTGAGGAAATAAACAACCCATGAATTCTTTGTATAAAAATTAGTTGGCAGTATGAAGCCAAATCAAATGAGAAATGAGTCAAAATAAAGAATTAAGAATGGATAAGAAATATTTCACCATGTTATTAATTTTAGTTATAGCAAAAATCAAGTTTTTTTTCCTTTTTTTTCTTTTAATTTTATTGTTGTTGTATTACATCCATCCCTTTTTTGCTCCCCTCTGTCCCCCTCCCCACCCACCCTTTCTCCCCAAAGTCAATCCCACCTGTTGTCCATGTCCATGGTTGCTTTATACTAGGTTCTTGTCTAAGCTGCTCCCCTTCCTTGTAAGTTTTCTTATAAGCAAACCAAAACCAGTCAGAAAATTCAGTAGAGAGGTTTCATTTATAATAGTAATACAGAAACATATAGGAATAAACTTTATAAGAAATATACAAAAATTATACAAAAGATATTTTATAATGCTATATTGGAAACTAATTAAAACAAATGCACATTCTGCCTTATTTTGTATCAGAAAATTGATTCTAAAAAATGTTAAATAGTTGTATTGAGGTGTGACATGCAATAAACATCTATTTATAGTATACCATTTGATAAACTTTGAAGTAGTCACACTCCTGTGTCATCATTGCCACAGTCAAGACACAAATATCAACAAAACTTAGATTTCATATGACTATTTATAGGCCTTACTTCTTGTTTCTTTCATCCCAAGCAAGTACATAGAATCTGCTTTCTGTCACTATAGATTAATTTTGGGTTTCTAGCATTTTATATAAATGGAATTGCATATTAGGTTGGCCAAAAGTCTGTTTGGTTTTCTCCCATAAGATGGCTCTTATAGTGCTTAGTTGTTTTTAACTTCACTCAAAACAATTTTTTAGATTGTATTGTAACAGCTGTCATATCAGCATGCATTTAAAAAATGCATCAAAATTGGTGATGCCATTTAACACTAAAGACGGAAGAAAATATGCAACATTCTTGGCATATTATGCTTTATTATTTCAAGAAAGGTAAAAAATGCAACTGAAATGCAACAAAAGATTTGTGCAGTGTAAGGAGAAGGTGCGGTGACTGATGGAATCTGTCAAAAGTGGTTTGTAAAGTTTTGTGTTGAAAATTTCTCACTGGATGATACTATGACATTAACTGAGAATAATTAATGTTATACTATGAAGGAGATAGCAACACACTTTAAATATCCAAATCAGTAAAGTTATTTGTGAAAATGAAAAGTTTGTCTTTTATTTCATGGAAAAAATCCATACAATTTTTTTTGGTCAACTCAATAGTATACACCATTTTTATGCCTGGATTAATCCACTGATAATAATGATTCTTGAGATTCATACATACAGTTGTATGCATCAGAAGTTTATTTCCTTCTTTATTGTTCCATTGAATGGAACAATAGTATTCCACTGAATGGATAACTCACAATTCATTCATTCATTTATTGTTGAGCATTTATTCTCCTCCTCTAGGGTAAACACATAGGAGTAGAAGGCTGGATCACATGATAGTATGTATTTAACTTTGTAAGAAATGGATAAACTTTTTAAAAGTGGTTACAGCACTTTTGATTTCCCCAAGCAGCCTATGAGAGTTCTAGCTCCTTTGCATTCTTACCAACATTTAGTATAGTTAGTTGTTTTAGTTTTAGATATTCTAGTAATTCTAACATATATAGGGTAGTATTTCATGTTTTTAGTTTGCATTTTTCGAGTGGCTAATGATGCTCAGTATCTTTTCATGTGCTTATGTGCCATCTTTATATCTTAGTTGGTTAAGTTTTTGTTAAAATCTTTGCCCATTTTTATTATTTACTTTTTTGTCTGTTGAGTAATTAAATTCCTTATATATTCCGTATAAAAGTCTTTTATTGGCTATGTGCTTTGCAAAGATTATCTTCCTGTCTGGATTGCCTTTTTATTATGTTAGCAATGTCTTTTGAAGAGCAGAAATGTTAAATTTTGAAGAAGTACAATTTATCAATTCTTTTCTTTTCTTTTTTTTTTTTTTAAAGATTTTTAATTGATTACTTCCAGAGAGAAAGGAAGGGAGAGAGGCAGAGAGGAAGAGAAACATCAATGTATGGTTGCCTTTCACCTGCCTCCAGCCACAGACCTGGCTGGAGACCTGGTTTGCAAACTGGTTATGTGCTCTGGCTGGGGAATCGAATGTTTTTTTTTTTCTTTTCTTATAAAAGCTTTATTGAGACATATTGATATTATAATCCACCCATTTTAATTGTATAATTATTATGATTTTTAGTATATTCACAGAATTGTGCAATCATCACCATAACCAGTTTTGTAATATTTTTATTTCCTCAAAAAGGAGCCTTGTACCTATTAACAACCACTTCCCATTTGCCCCAACCTCCCAGCCTTTGAAAACCACTAATCTATTTTTTATCTCTATGGATTTAACTTTTCTGGACTTTACATACAAATGGTATTATATAATATGTGTTCTTTGTGGCTTCTTTCACTAAGCACTCCATTCAGTACTCACTTCCCTACAACAATTCCCCTGAAGTTTTTCTCTATGGGTTGTGCATATAAGTTGTCAGTTTCCCCATTTCCTTTACTACATGTACGTAACATTCCTCTGGCCTATTTTGTACCAACCAATTATGCAGCTTAATCTCTATGCCATCCTCACCATTCCTCCTCACTGATGATAACTATCCAAATTCTCTCCATATTTATGATTCTGTTCCTGTTCTAGTTGTTTGCTTAGTTTTTTTTCTTTTTTTAGATTCAGTTGTTGATAGTTGTGAGTTTGTGTCACTTTACTGTTCATAGTTTTGACCTTCTTTTTCTTAAATAAGTCCCTTTAACATTTCATATAATAATGGCTTGGTGATGATAAATTCCTTTAGCCTTACCTTGTCAGGGAAGCACTTTACCTGTCCTTCCATTTGCTGTATAAAGTAATCTTGTTTGTAGGTCCTTGCTTTTCATCATTTTGAATATTTCTTGCCAAACCCTTCTTCCTGCAAAGTTTCTTTTGAGAAGTCAGTTCATAGTTTTATAGAAACTCCTTCATAGGTGACTCTCTTCTTCTGTCTTTCTGCTCTTAAGATTCTCTCTTCATCTTTAATTTTTGGCATTTTAAATATGATATTTCATGGTTTGACCCTCTTGTTTGGGACTCTCTGTGCTGCCTGGACTTGCATGTTTATATCCTTCACCAAATTAGGGAAGTTTTTCTTTATTATATTTTTACACAAGTTTTCAATTTCTTGCTCTTCCTTCTCTCCTTCTGGCACCCATGTGACTCAAATATTGGTACATTTAAAGTTGTCCCAGAGGTTCCTGAGCCTCTCCTCAGATTTTCAGTTTTTGTTTCCTCATTCTGTACTGGTTGGTAGTTTATTTCTCCCTTATGTTACAAATCATTGATTTGAATCCTGGTTTTCTTCCTTGCACCATTGGTTTCATGTTTTTTGCTTCATTTCACTTAGGCTAGCCTTCACATCTTCCCTTCTGCATTTTCTGTACATAAGCATACCTGTGAAGCCTGTGAGCATCTTAATCACCAGCATTTTGAATTCTGCATCTGCTAGGTTGGCTATCTCTTTGTCACTCAGTTCTCCCACTGGAACCTTGATCTGCTCCCTCTTTTGGACTATATTTGTCTGTCTCTTCAGCTCGACAGCTTTCAGTGTTTGCCTCTGTCTTAGGTAGAGCTGTCACACCTGTTACATTGTAAGGGGCCGAGCCTTAGGTATTCATCAGTGAAGAGTGACTTGTTTCACCATGTCATGGCACTGCATGTAAGGGAGGGGTGCTTGCCCATTGACACTGGGAGTTTATTCCTCCATCCTAACCCCTCGCTGTTTTTTCACAATCAGAAACAATGTGGCTCTATTTTCTCTGGAGCGAGAACTATGAGCTGCACAATCTGTTCTGGGGCTAGAATCACTTCCCAGATTTAATGTATTACTGAGCTTTTTGCCATGACCTTAGCCTCTTTGCCACCACTGCAGTAGCTGCTGTTGACTTTATTTTTCCTGCTGCTGGAACCGTGGGCTGTGTGGTCTGGCCCTGGCATCACTTCCTAGGTTTAAATGTGTGGCTGCACTTTTTGCTAAGACCTCAGCTCTGATGCTGCACCTGTCCTTCCTGGCTCTGCCCCTCCTACATGTCTGGCTAAGTATTTCTTTACTTCTTCATTTGTTGCACTTCCATGTAGTTCAATTTTATGAAACTTCTGTATTGTTTTCATTTAGTTTTGAGGTAGATATAAATTCTTTAGTTGTGAGGGAGATGTGGCTTGTCTGCCTATCCCTTCATCTTGGCCAAAAGCCTCTATCCTTCACTTTTGAAGGACAATGTTGGTAGATAATAAGAGTCTTGGTTGATGGTGTTTTCTATTTACACTGAATATTTTGGCCTACTATCTACAGGCCTTCAAAGTTTCTGATGAGAAATATACTTATAATCTTATTGAACATTTCTTATATGTGATTATTTAGTACTTTCATGCTGTTTTCAAGAGTCCTTTTTCTGGCATTTAAAATTTGATTATAATGTGTGTCTGTGGGTCTATGACTTTATTGAAGTTGAGCTTCTTGAATATTAATATTCATGTCTTTCATCACATTTATGAAGTGTTTAGCCATAATTTCTTCAAATATTCTCTCTGTCCTTCCTCTTTCCTTTTCCTTCTGGGACTCTCACAGTGCCTACGTTGATCAGTTTGATGGTGGTGTCTCACAGGTCCATAATGCTCTGTCACTCCTCTTTAATTTTTTTCTTCCTGTTCCTTAACCTTAATAGTTTTCATTATCTTATCTTCAAATTCACTAATTCTTTCTTCTGCTTAACTCAAATTTGCTTTGAATTCAACTAATTGATTTTTTTCTTTCTATTTTTTTAGCTTCAGAATATTTTTCTTTTTAGGTTTTATGTTTTCATTTTATTCATGCATTTTCTTGACATCCTCCACATCTTTAGTTAGTTCTTTGAGCATTTTACAGGCAGTTAGTTATTTTATAGTCTTTGTTTGGTATATTTTTAGGCCTTGTGGTTTTTTGAACATTGGACATTTGAATCTAAAAATATTGTCACTTTGGAAATATGATCATATTCCTTCTCCAGGGTTTGCTGTTTTTTGTTATTATTTTTGCTTATTTGTTGTAAGTTGTCTCTGTGTTGAAAATAATCCTGCCATATAAACATGCTTTCTTAGATCACTTCTGAGTCTTTTTCTGGATATGCATCATGACTTTTCAGTTTTTCACATGTATGCAATAGATTTTGAATATCACAGTCTTTAATGTCTGGCTCCTCTGGAAAAACAAAACAAAACAAACAAACAAAAAACAAATGCAGGGAAGAAAGGGCACTAATGCTTTAAATTCCCCACAAGTCACATCAGCCAGAAGTAGAGAAACTTGAAACAACGGGCAGAGGAGCAACAAGAATGGTTGCACATTTTTTGTCTGCACTTCTGTGATCAGAGAGTTCAGATCAGTGTTTTTGCTCATTCTGGCCTCCCAAGGCCTATGTGTAAGCTGTTCCAGTAACATGCACACAGCTACCTGCCATGGGGGTTGGGGATAGATAGTTAATTGCTACTGCGCTAAGACATTAAAATGATGGAAATTAACCACAATTTACTGCATGATTCTTCCCTTGGAAGTAGCAATCTTTCAATAGACTTCAGAGTCCCAAAATAGTTATATCAGACAGAGTCTGCCAGTAAAATTTTATAGGTGAGAAGACATATTTCTGGTAATCCCAAATCTGCCATTTTCCTAGATTTTTCTCCCTTAGTATTTTTCTTGATAGATTATACTTTTAGTGTTGTATGTAAGAAACCTGTGACCAACCCAAGTCATGCAGATTTTAAAAATGTTTTCTTTTAGAAGTTTTATAGTTATAGGTGTTACATTTAGGTGTATGACTTATTTTGTGTTAAATCTTTGTATATGATATTAAGTAAATATAAAATTTCATTTTATTTTGCATGTGGATACCAAAATGTTCCAGCACCACTAGTTTCTTTTCTCTACTGCATTGTATTTGTGCATTTAGAAAAAAATCATGTGTGTGTTATTTCTGGATTCTCTATTTGTTCCATTATCTATTTACAATAATAACTGCTGTTTGATTGTTGTAGCTTTGTATAAGCCTTGAAATTGTATTAATCTTTGAATTTTGTTCTTTTTCCCAGTGTTTTAGTTATTCTTGGTCATTTTCATTTCCATGTGAATTTTAAAATGAGCTTATAAATTTCTATGAATTAGCTATGTGGGACTTTGATTGGAAGTTCACTAAATTGGGGATCCAAGAATCTATGGGTCAATTTGGGGAGGATTGATACTTTAAACATACTTAATCAGGATTCTAAGATGGCAACAGAGTAGAGAGCAGTGCTGATGGTGTTCTCGAGTACCAAAGCAGCTAGAGGACAAGATAGGGAGTGTGAGACATCTTCAGGACCCTAGGAATTGGAGTGGGCAGCATCTGGACACAGGGGAGCACAGCCCAGAGGCAGAGGAGGCCAGCAGGACAGTAGGTGAGGCATTCCCGACTGGCCGGCGGGCCGAGGTCGGCTCTGGGCAGGGGCGACTCTGCCCAGAGGGGCGCATTTGACTGAGGCCAGCTCCGGGCTCCCTGGCGACTGGAAGTCTCAACAGTGAAGTGCAGGCAGCGAGGGCAAACGCTGTAGGGAACACAGAACTGAACTCTTGCAGGGGAGGGACTCTGTGAGAGACTCACTCTGGCAACAGGGAGAGGAGGCTTCTCGCTGGGCTAGAGGCAGAGAAGAAGAGTCCTGCGGTAAGCCGGAGCGAGGGAGTGGGGAAGTGCACCAGCCGGGGCGGCGAGGGGGCTGAAAACAGTGCTGCTGGGCCACTGGGGAAACAGCAGCTAGAAGCTCCTGAGAGGGGCAAGACCCAGCCCTGCGCACCCACACAGGCTCCCAGGCTCCACAGAAACTCCAAATGGCGAGCCTGGCGAGCCGGGAACTAGTAGCGGAGGCAACCGACCCGCCATTGCTGGAGACAAAGGCCACACCGCCCACGCCTGGGAGGGGCTCACCACAGAGGCCTCTTAAAGGACTTCTCGGAGAGCTGGTTGGCTTGGAAAATTGGTGCCCGCCCAGGGAGGGCGGGACATTGTAGGCGACCCCAGGCAGTGTTGACGAACAGGGGCGGCCTTCTCTCAGGACTGCTGGGGCGGGACCAGTTGTCACAGGGACCAGCAAAGTTGTGGGCTTCCCTGCAGGGGTGCTGGGTGCTCCTCCCGGGCAGGAACCTCCACCAGGAGTGGGAGGGGGCACCCTGCGGGCTCCAGAATACCGGCAGCCGTAAAACCCAGCCAGGCTGCAGAAGTCCCAGCCTACCTTGTGGCGGACACTCAGAATCAGCCCTGACTGTGAGAATCAGAGGCCCTGCCATGCACCAAGACTGGCTAGAATATAGACTATAGACTGTAAAGTCCTGACCAAGAAAAAGAGGCAGTCTCAGGAAAGGGATTGCTGCTAATCTCAAGCAACTGAGTTATACCGAGAGCAATATGAACTATTAATCCCCAACATATCCTTTTCAAAAATTACTTCTCACATATTCTTAATCACCCCCATACCTTAATCCACCTAAAAACCCAAGACCCTCCCCCTACTCTCGAATTAAAGTCTACTCACTCTGTGGCTGCAATGCATTTCCAGTCCTCAATCTAAGTATTCCTCCCTTCCCCAGCCACCTAAACCCTTTCTTTGTTCTTTTCTTCCTTCCTCTTTTTTAAAAAAATTTTTTCTTTTCCATTTCTTCCTGGTAAAGCCCACAGGTTCTGGCTCCACCTGGACCAATCAGAAATCATAACAGGGGAACAGACACCTAAAACCTTTCTTTATTAATATTGATTTCTCTTTGTCTTGTGACTTTCTCCCCCCCTCCCTTTTTCTTTCTTTCTTTCTTTCTCCTTTCTTTTCTCCCTGATAAAACTGACTGGTCCTGGCTCCACCTAGACCAAACAGAGATCATAAAGGGTGAACAGACACCTAAACCCTTTCTTTATTAATATTGAATTCTCTTTCTTTTGTGACTTTCTCCCTTTTTTTCTTTTTCTTTTTTTCCTCTGCTAAAAGCCCTCAGGTCCAGGCTCCATCTGGACCAGTCAGGGATTATTAGGGTGAACAGCCATGTAAACCCTTTCTTCTCCTTATTATTATTTTCGTTTTTATTTATTTTTTCCTTTTGCTTTTTTGTTTTGTTTTGTTTTGTTTTGTTTTGTTTGGTATTTTGTTTTTTGTTTGTTTGTTTTTATTTTTGTTTCTGCTAAAAGCCCACAGGCCCAGAATAAAACCAGACAGCTCAAATAAAGGACACACCAAGAACAGCAAGTGGAGAAAATCTGGGAGATGGCAGCATTGAAATCCAGAAATCTCCTATCACAGAAGGGTGCTCAATGAAGGCAAGGAAGCAAAGCAGGCTAACCCAAGGAAAGAACAAAAATAAATAAATAAATAGAGAGCAAGCAAGAACAGACACCCAAAATGGGGAATAAAAGAATCAGTCCATCACCAAAAGGAAAGGAAGAATCCCCAGAAAGAACACAAAATGAAACAGAGGCACCTGGAATATCAGATAAGGAATTGAAAAGAATGATGATAGAGAAGCTCAGTGAGCTCAGCCACATCAAAGAAAACTGTAAACAACTCCAGGAGAACTACAAAGAACTCCAGGGAAATTACAAAGAACTCCAGGGAAATTATGAAGAACTCCAGGGAAGTTACAAGGAACTTACTGAGAACTACAACAGCATGAAAAAGGACATGGAAACTATCAATAAGTGCCAGGAGGAAATGAAGAATACAATTTCTGAATTGTAGAAAGAATCAACAGTAGGCTAGAGGAAGCAGAGGACCGGATCAGCGAGTTGGAGGATAATGTAGACAAATACTCCAAGACAGTACAAGAAAATAAAAAAAGGCTGAACAAGACTGAAGAGGGTTTAAGAGAGCTGCAGGACAACATGAAACATAACAACATCCGTATCATAGGGATACCAGAAGGAGAAGAGAAACAAGGAATGGAAAACCTGTTCAAAAAAGTCATGATAGAAAATTTCCCTAACATGATGAGTGAAAACATGAATCCAGTTCAGGAAGCACAGAGGGTCCC
>PVIW01007860.1:0-67509 GCA_004026585.1 Noctilio leporinus | reverse complement strand
AGAGGGGAGAAAAAAAGGGATGGATGTAATACAACAACAATAAAATTAAAAGAAAAAAAAAAAGAAAAAGAAAAGAAGTTACCTACAGGGCAGTTCTCTTAAGACTGTCAGGTGATTTTTCAAAAGAAGCTTTGCAGGCTAGAAGGGACTAGCACAAAATATTCAGTCAGGAAAAACAGGGACCTACAGCCAAGACTGCTCTCTCCAGCAAAACTACCATTTAGAATCAAAGAGCAGATAAACAGCTTCCCAGACAAGCAAAAACTAAAGGAGTTCATCATCACCAAACCACTATTATATGAAATGTTAAAAGGGCTTATTTAAGATGATGATCAAAGCTATGAACAATAAAATGGCAATAAATACATATCTATCAATTCAATCTAAAAAAATAACGAAGAGAACAGAACAGAGACAGGATCATGGATACGGAGAGCACTTTGATGGCTGCCAGATGGGAGCAGGTGTGAGAAAATGGATGAAGAGATGAGGACATTAAGAAATACAAACTGGTAGTTACAGAATAGACATGGGAATGTAAGTACAATATAGGAAATGGAGTGGCCAAAGAACTTATTTGCATGATCCATGGACATGAACAATGGTGTGGGGATTGCCTGAGGGAGTGGGGGTTGCTGGGCGGATGGGGGCAAAGGAAGAAAAATCAGGAAAACTGTAACAGCATATTCAATAAGGTATAATTTTTTTAAAAATCAGTCTATTTCAAAATTCTTTTTAAAAACTAGCTTGAAAATAAAGGTGTGCTTTTCTTCCTTCCCTCCTATTCTCCCTTTCCTAATTCCTTTGTTCATCACTTGAAATCTATATATAATTAAGAAACATTTCTAAAAACATGAAAACAAAAAAGCTGAAATTACTAGGAATCATAAAAAATGTAAATTTAGAGGCTAGGAGGTGAGTCTATGGGCATCCAGTGGACCAGAGGACCAAACAAAAGTCACCAGAGGCAAATCGCTGTGGTGCTACAGCTGAGTTCCCAGTATACAGGACCTTGACGTAACAGTGAATAGGAAATAAAGGCCACCAGCCCAGGAAGACAACAGAGAATCCCATCTGCCCAGAGCACTGAGTGGGCAGCTGGGTGTGTTTTGGTTCTGTGAAAAAACTGACTTAAGACAGAAGCTAAACTTAAAGATGAAAATTATTACTTTCACCAGTGTTTTACATGTGTGATACAGCAAGCCAGGCATGCTCTGTGGCTAAGGAAATTCTCCCATCGCATAAATGTAAATGGTCCTAAAGAGTGCTAACCTGCAGTTCTTTCAGAAAAACAGTAACTTCTATAAAGCCTTACCTTGACCGACTCCGATCCTTATTGCGATCTGAACTCCTTTCCCGATCGCGGTCACGATCTCTTTCTCTCTCCCGATCTCGATCTCTCTCCTTTGTGCGGTCACGGTCCCTATCCCGTTCTCGTTCCCGCTCCCGTTCCTTCTCCTTTTCTCGTTCACGTTCTCTTTCCCTTTCTCGTTCCCGTTCTCGCCTTTCTCGTTCCCTTTCACGCTCCCTCTCTCTTTCTCTCCGTTCTTTCTCAATTTCCTGTCTTTCTTTTTCTTTTTTGCCTTTCTCTTCTTCCAGTTTCTAGAAACCAACAAAAGTACTTTTAGAGTTAACTCTGTAGCTCCAGTATTCAGATTTTTCCCAGTGCACTGCCCAGTATTAGGAATACACAATAACAACAATTAAAAAAAAAAAAAAAAAAAAACCACCAGTACTTTATAATCAAATACTTGTGGTTTTACTTGACAAGTTAAACTAAGGCAATCACAAGACTAGAAATATATCGTGCAAAACCATATGCTCTACCGAGACCAGGTATCTCCAATCTTGGATGCTGGGAGACTGTGTCAAGTGTGGCTGGACACTCAATGATTACACAGTAACTAAAATGACCATGAGAAATGTGTTGGTTCATAACAATTTCTAGACAAACAATCACTTGGCTAAAATGTAATTCTTCCCACTATAAATTCCTGTAAATCAATGGGACTACAGATACTAATTTCAGTCCCAGACTTCCCATTACCTAAAGGTTACCAGTTAAGTGTTTTAAAAAGGAGGTGGCAAAAGATTCAGGTCACTGTAATACACATAAACAATCTACCCTCGGGTCTGCCCACCCTCCAAAAGGCAAGGTGAATTCAGCCAAGATCTGCTTTACTATCTATGTTGAAACATTTACTCCCATCATTACAAGACGGATAGCCCACCAAATTCAGAAGTTTGAAAATCACTCACTTCAAGCAAAAATGTACAATATTTTCATTTAACTTAACCATAAAAGCGACATATTTATGCCCCTTATACCTCTAAGACAATAAAAATATTGACAGTGATAAATCCATCCTTGGAAGGAACAATTACGTATTAACTTACAGATGCTGTGCTAGGACATGGATCGCCAACACTGGATTAACCTTGCCTACAAGCTATGTTTCTGGGAGGAAGAGCAAGTACATGGTTCACAAATAAACCAAATAACAAAGTCAGACCAAATTTGTACCCTGACAAGATTACCAGTGTACCACATGGTTTCTACACAACCTCAGAAAGAAAAAGAGGAAAAACAAAACAAAAACAAAACATATTTATCCCTTTGGTTCCATGATTAGAGTCACTGAAATTTAAACTGTGGCAATAAATGTGCATTTTTTTTCTTTTCTCAGTCATGTAAAGCATTTAAAACAACTTTAAAAAGCAATCTTACCTGTTATACTCTTTTTCACTTGCTCAGGGATCAGAGAACTGAGAGAGGATTATGAAAGAAAAGCTAATGCACAAGAAATCAATATATTCAGCTGCTGTGCCAGTCTGTGTCAAAGTAGAATGTAGGCAAAGCTAAAACTGAATACATTGAAATTACAAAGGGGAAGAGAAAAAGAAATGGTAGAAAGAAGACAGAAATTGGAAGCTATTTAAAGGGGGCAAATTCTAATTTCTGAAACAGTTCTAATGGATTAGAAAATTTTTTATTTTACAATGAGGCTAGACTACATAAAACTTACCTCAGTGTCATACACTTAATAAAGAAATTTATTTCTGAGATAAATACTTACAGATTATTTTAGCTGTTCCAATCATTTCTTTTGTAGAATTCCTCAATTTTTAAACTCTTGCTTAGTCACTGCACTACTTATTTCTTAAGTGTATAATTTCACTTATGTAAAGGATAATTTGTTTCAGAACCCAATTCAAAGGTTTTGTTCTAAGTAAATGAAAAAGTGAGCGAATTTGGTTCATACTAAATGCATTTCTAAAAGATTATATATGCAATAAATAGATACACACACCTATATGTATTTTAAAACAAAGACTGAAAAAAGAGGAAATGGAGTCTAATATGATGTAAGAAAGTAATGAAATAAAGAAAAAGGACAGAAAAAAATCAAAAATCTTACCTTTTTCTCTCTTCAGACTCATCCGTGCTGTAAATGGACGCCCCCTGCCACGCTGATACCCTGACAGTCTGTGGTTATTTAATAAACTCATACCAAAACATGCAAAGGTTCACTGAGCTCACATTTTGTTATTCAAGTTTTAAACCTTTCCTTTAACCATACCACCCAATAAAATAAACATATTTTTTCTTTTTCATTTTGACTTTTTGTTTAAGCACATTTGGAAATTCAAAAACATTTCCCCCACAGTGACTTAAATCTTAGGCAGTCAAATGCCTGACAGCTTCTCAAAAGTCTGAAGCAGATTATGTGAAATTAATTTTAAAAATTTTATTGTTGATATATTACATCCATCCCCCTTTTTGAATTAATTTTTTAAGAACATGATTCCATCATACTTTACCAATGACATGACAGTTTAACAAATAACAAAAAGGGGGTAAACCACACACACAACTACATTCTTTTTTCAAGCTTACTCAAGACACTGAATTTAAATATTAACTCTAACCAAAAGTATTCCTCTAAAATGACTTCCTGCCCTGGCTGGTGTAGCTCAGTGGACTGAGTGCCAGCCTGTGAACCAAAGGGTTGCCCATTTGCTTCCCAGTTGGGGCACCTGCCTGGGCTGCAGGCCAGGTTCCTGATTGGGGGCATGTGAGAGGCAACCATACATGGAAGTTTCTCTCCCTCCCTTCCCCCCCTCCCCTCTCTCTAAAAATGAATTAAAAACAAAACACCACTTCCCAGTGACTACCATTTTTACTTTAAAAATCAATTCAGAAGAACATTTGTGCTTTTAGATACATTTAATTCCTGGAAAAGCACTGTGTACATGAACTAGGGTGGGGCCTGGATAATAAATGTTCAGCAGCATTAATTCAATGGCATTAATTGTCAACTTGGAATTTTGAAAGCAGTAAGAAAAAATAAGATTATGTAAAAGAAAATATAAACACATTTCACTTAAAGGACACTCAGTCTTATGAAGTACCAGTAATATCTTGGCTCTAACATTAAAATTATTTCATGCAGTATTTGAATTTCACTGTCCGTAAGCATCACCTTCAACATGAGCAAACATTCACCGATGCACTGTCGTTGGGAAAAGCTTTCAATAGGCAAAACTCGTGAGTGGGATTTACTATGCACAAATACCCATTTCCAAGCCAGTTACCCCTTTGCATATTTTTCCGAGGGGGCATCCATAAATATAATAAAAAACAGAAGCTCATACTTACATCCTATTCCTTGTTACTTTCCAAGCTGAGTGTTTCATCTTGCATTAGTCACCATATGATCTCTATCATAATGGTGGGGGGTCAATGAATAGATTAGCTTTATGGGCATTTACAGTTCTTCCATGCATCTAAAATTTGGTAAGTCTGGTAACCACTGACCTATTTTAAAATCTCCCCCTCTCAAATCTACACAAATATAAATCTTAAATTCTAACCTTAGCTCTAAAGAAAAAGTTTTCCTAAGATTAAGTTAAACAACTGCCCCCAGAAATACACTACAGTGTATGTTATCCTGCCCCCTTGAGTCTAGTTTAAATCTGACCTTTATGTTTATGTTGAAATCTAAAATAAAATTTGTTTTCACTCATATTAAAGTGAGATGACTGAAGAGTAGTTAGTAACTGAAAAAAACTAAGTACAGTATGTCAAGGTCCACTTTAATATGGTACCGGTCTTCTGTTTTGTTCTAATTACCAATTAAACCTATAAAAAGCATTTAAAAGTATATCCTAATGTAAGGTTGATTTTTTTTTTTTTTTTGTCTGTTTGCTTTGGATTCTGAAAAAAGTCTAGATTGGTATCAAGTGAAAAAACAAGAATACTACCTTGTGTGTGTCTCTGAATTTGCTGATCTCTCGGGATATCAGGTCTCTTTTGTCTTCTTCCATTTCTATAGCATTTATATCCTCCTAAAAGACAGAGGGGACAAGAGAGAATGCATGAAGATCAAATTAATATAAAGTAAAGGTTAGATATCTGTTTAAGTCTTACAAAAGAGAGAATAAATAAAAAGGATATAGTAACAAATCTAATGATCTAAGTTAAATAATGACAAATCATATAAATAAGAATCACAATTTGGCAATTAGCAGTAAACATAGTTATTGCGAAAGCCTACAATATGAACAAACCTTAGTGATGAGTGGATAAGGGATCAGAGGTGCCACTGGAAATCTGCGGAAAATCTGCGAAAAAATCCACGAAGACTTTTTTTAAAAAACACACACACACACATACACACACACACACACACACACACATACGAGTTCACATTACTCTGTAAAAAAATGCCCTGTATGCTTATACTATAAACAATGAAAGATTTCTGATATTTTCTTGATTTCAAATTACTTGGTAATAAAAAATATATTTCACTCATTCTCTATTATCTCTCCCATCACCTCCTCTCCCTCCAATTCCCCTGAGCAATGGAGTAAGGAGGGTCTTGTACTAGCAGGGCTTTATACTTGATCCAAATATAGGAAACAATCATACCAAGAAAATGTGATGATTTCTGCAATAGAACAAGACTTCTCTGATTCTCTCTTCCCAACCCATATCCAACATAATTATCTAGTTATTTTCTCCTTTCCCATTAATTGGGGAAGAGAGAACATTCCACAGGCCTCAATTACCCTGTACCTGCCTAACTCTTCCAATTATTATTCCCAACTATCCGCATTTCACCAGACAGGTATTTATGACCGCACGAGGAAGAGCAAGACAAGTAAATGTAATAGAAATATATTTGCCCACAATAAAGGTTGAAGATGACCTAATAAGGCAACGATATCCAAATTAATATGAACCTCAATATTAAATCACAATGTTTCATTAATACTTTTTCATGGTATAGGCAATCCATGCATAGAGCTAATTCCAACATTTTCTTTTTAAGATATTTATTTACTTTCAGAGATAGGGGAAGACAGGAAGAAAGGGAGAGAAACATCAGATACGAGAGATACATGATCAGTTACTTCTCCCACACTCCTAAATGGGGACCCTGGCCAGCAACCCAGGCATGTGTCCTGAATGAATCGAACCAGCAACATTTTGGTTCACAGGCCAACACTCAATCCACTGAGCCACACCAGCCAGGGCTCTTTCCAAGATTTAAAAAAAAACACTCTTGCCCTAACTAACTGGTATTGCTCAGTGGGTTGAATGAACAAACCACAAGGTCACTGGTTTGATTCCCAGTCAGGACACATGCCTGGGTTATACTCATACAAGAAGCAACCAATCACTGTCTCTTTCATACATCGATGTTTCACTCCCTCTCTCTTCCCATCTAAAAATAAATAAAATCTAAAAAAATAAAAAGAACGGCCCCCATAATTTCCCTTCAGTTTATTCAAAGGAAATGAGTATTAAAAACAAACACATTTTCTTTCAACCTTGTTAACTTAGTCTGACAAAAAGAGGTAATAATACAATACACTAGCAAGGAGTGATTAATTTTGTGCTGCTCTTTCATATTCCTCCAGTTAGAATGTGAACAGTATTATTACCCATGAGGGATATGAGACATATTGTATAAGAAGAGGCAGCTAAAAACTTTTTTTAATGTGTAAAAATCTTCAGTAAATGAGACTATCATACTGCTTGGAGCAGAGACAGAAGGATAATGTTAGGCAAAACACAGCCAGCCCCTTCATGGCCAAAGAAAACCTTTTCCTTTTAACCCTTAATAAGAACTCCTACATTTCATTCTCAAGGTTGGTTTGTTCTTACTGAATCTGAATCCAAAGCTAAGCACAAGCTTCCATGTGCCAGTGCATTTCAAATACAGAAAACAAATGTTTTGGTTAAAAAAATCAGAGGTTAATTGGTCAAATTAGGCTTAACAGTATATTATTTTAGATGCTAATCATTCTGCTGTTCCCTCAAAAGTTGCAATGTAATGGAAGTACAAGAGTAACACCATAAAAAGTAAACTGTAGAAATGACTGTTGTCAGAAATCAGTAACACATACGTCCTCTTTCTTTTCCTTCTTCTTCTTCCTCGGGTGAGAGTCAGATTCTTGTGAAGGGGCATTGAGCTCGCTGGAGTATTCACGTATTAAAACTTCAATGGCCCCTTTGATCATCTGATCTCTTCTCTTTGTTTCTTCATCCAAGGCTTCTTCATCATCAGTAGTGACAGTTTCTGGCCTGGCAGTCTTAAAAACAATGATAAAAAAAAGAAAAAAAAAGGAAAAAAAAGGAAACAATGCAAATTCAGGAGATTGGGGGGAAGGGGCAGGACAGGGATCACCCAAGAAGATGAAAATCATTCTAAAACAAGAGTTAGTACAAAAACAAAATGTGTTCTCCATAACATTTCAGCTGTGCTAGTAAATACAGATTTAGTTTTGCTTGTAACTTTATAACATTAAACTTCTGTTTTGGTGTTTTTCTGTAGATGCAAGTACATTTTTATTTTCTTTTCCTTTTCTCCCTTGATAGCTAATATTCTGATCCGTAACCAGCTACAGAAAGATTAAATCAAAGGACTAGCATACTGCACAAAACATCTGCTAAGCTTTCCCAATCTTTCAGACTATCTTGTTCAATAGTTGCAAAAACTAAGAATGTATCCTAAACAATTCAACAATTGAAATTTAATTATGTAAAAAATGCAAATTATTACGTTATATACACCAGGCTAGCCACTATTTAAAATAAAAGAATGGCCCTGGCTGGTGGCACAGTGGATGAGGCGCCGGCCTGCAAACCCAAAGGTCGCAGGTTCAATTCCCCAGCCAGGGCACATAACCAGGTTGCAAACCAGGTCTTCAGTAAGGTCTGTGGCTGGAGGCAGGTGAAATGCAACCATACACTGATATCTCTCTCCCTCTCTGCCTCTCTCCCTTCCCCTCTTTCTAAAAATAATGAAATAAATTCTTTAAAAAAAAAAAAAAAAAAAAGAAATTAATCCAGTTCAAACCACAAAATCTTACTTAGAGAAATTACCCCAAACATTGGATAATTTCCAGTTGGTTACTCTCAATTCTTCTCTTCTTAAGAAAGTGAGCCCTGGCTGGTGGCACAGTGGATAAGGCGCTGACCTCTGAACCCAGAAGTCACTGGTTTGATTCCCAGCCAGGGCACATAACCAGGTTGCAAGCCAGGCCTCCAGCCAGGTCCATAGCTGGAGGCAGGTGAAAGGCAACTGTACATTGATGTCTTTCTCCCTTCCCCTCTCTCTAAAAATAATAAATAAAATCTTAAAAAAAAAAAAAAGGGTGAAAAAGTATAACAAAGAAGCAACAAAATTAACAGAGGTATGCATACAAAAACTTTTGTAATTTAAAACAACATACACACGCATTCTCCAAAGTATATATGAATTTACTTGGTAAACATACACTATGCATTTTCAGATATACAAACATGAACCATGCTCTTCTGCACAAATGTGGCACCTCATCCCAATACATACAACTCTATTAAAAGTTGGCTTTAATTCATTGTTAATGTAAGAAAACAAAAATCATAGCTCCTTAATATAGCCTAGCAGCTATTTCTTAACCCCCAATGTTCTGAAAGCTATGTCAACTAACATTTACTCAACAAGTATTTATTTCTTCAATGAATTTGCTCAACAATTTATGAGCCTATTGGGTGCAAGAAACTATGCTAAATGGTAAAAAAATCAAAATTTAAAAGAAATAACCTTGCCCTTAAGCATTTAACAATAAAGGATTAAAAGAAAGTCATAAGTACAAAAACAAAAACAAAACAAAACAAAAAAGTCATAATTTCAATGTAAGTTGGACAGTATTATAAAATTACCCACTATTAAAGAGTTTCTTTCTCAAACCAACCTTTTCATCCAATCTTCTTGTAGCCAGTTTTTCAGTCTGGCATCTTAAATAAAGATGCTTGACACAAGGACTATAAATTGTTAAAATTATTTTTCAAAACTAAACTATAATTCTGGCATGTGTTCCTTTCTTTCTTTAAATCAACAATATATCACAATAAGGTCTTTATGCAGCTTTCATTAAAATCCCTTTACTGATACTCTGATACTGATACCTCTCCCCAAGTTTTAAATTAAAGAATTTACCCTCCAGGCCCTGGCTGGTGGCACAATGGATAAGGTGCCAGCCTGTGAACCCAAAGGTCACTGGTTCGATTCCCCATCCAGGGCACATTAATGAGTTTGCAAGCCAGGTCTCCCAGACAGTTCTGTAGCTGGAGGCAGGTGAAAGGCAACCATACACTAATGTCTCTCTCCCTCTCTCCTTTCCCCTCTCTGTAAAAACAATAATTAAAAAAATTTTTAATTAAAAAAAAAGAATTTACCCTCCAGTAAACTTGTCACTGAAGCCCTAGCCCTCACTGCTGAAACCTAAATTCTTTATTATGAAAATGTACTTTGAGAGAGCATCCGAATCTGTCTTTAACTTTTCCCGTACATTCTAAACTCCTTTCCATGTACCCTCTACATCTCCATGTTCTCCTAAGCATAAGGACAAAAAAGTGAATTATAAATCCAAAGGCCTACTGATCTAAAAATACCTGCTATCTGTAAATTTCCTACCAACGCCATCCTAATTCAAAATTTAAGTATTAGTAGAACCAGTCTTAGCTAAGCATTTGAAATGAACTAATTCACATCACATTGCCTTGGTGAATGATTTCTGCCCCTTGACCTATAGGGGAAAAAAAAATGTACATTTTTAGAAGAAAAGCTAGTCTAAATCACTTAATTATTAATAACCAGAAAGACAGATATTTTATAGAGATATAGAGATATCTCTATAGAGATACAGAAGTAACCATATAGATATGTTGTTAATAACCATAGAAAGAAAAGTTATTTTGGCTTCAAAACTTGCTCTATCTTCTTGCACTTCAAAACAAAAGGCACATTCAATACTGAAAAGAAAAGATGAAGGGTTTAGCAGTACAAGAGAATCAAAGAAATCAATTAAGCATCTAAGATATTTATGTGGCCCACTTATTTAGCTCTTTTCAGAAGAAAATTTAAAATCTTCAGTAGTAAAGCTACTAGTTGTAAAGCTGGAAAACAGCTTCTCTAGGCTCCTTTGGCACTGACTTCTAGAATCCAAAACAAGAACTTCTTTGGGAACTTAATGCAGAGTTTTCTTTTGACAAAATGTAGGTTCAGCCAGACTAATATGCACACAAAGATGTGAAGATATTACTACCTATAGCACCTATCACCAACTACAGTGTAACGCTAAGTGGCTCCTTTCAGAGATTAGCCATACTTCCAACACTGTCAGAATTCATTTTTGATTGTGTGGTTAACAACTACTACCTGTGAAAATCAAGCAGGTAGCTCTACTACCTCTATTGCTGAATAGTCAGAAACCAACGGGATGTGCACAAGATCAGCAAATTAACTATTTTTACTAAAGGTCAAAATCTTGCTTCTACAAATTCTGCAAAATCTCAATGAAAACTTCCAATCAAGCTATTAGATGGACATAATTCCTCTTAAAACTTCTGAGTCAGAATAATTCTCTCTCTCTAGATAAGCTTTTATTTCTTTTTTAGTCAAAGAGAACTGTTTTTCCTTCTGTCTGGAATCAGAACAATGCCCAAATAAAGTAACATACAAGTTTCTCAATGTTTCATCCTTGTATTATCCATCTTAAGCCAGCTGCTCTCTAAATTTCTCCAGCAAGTCAACAAGGAGAAAAAATAAGGAACCTCTCATTTATTTTATCTTGAAAAATCATGACAAATCTGCAATCTACTTCACAATAGTTA
Source organism: Noctilio leporinus (assembly GCA_004026585.1). Taxonomy (NCBI): domain Eukaryota; kingdom Metazoa; phylum Chordata; class Mammalia; order Chiroptera; family Noctilionidae; genus Noctilio; species Noctilio leporinus. The sequence goes on along the minus strand of PVIW01007860.1, from coordinate 56,336 downwards.
TACTTGCCTAAGTTACTTTTTAAAATTTGATAGTTTACATTTTAAAAATCAATATTGTTGAGGAAAAAGGGCATTTCAGAAAAGTAATGCCATGTCTATCTTGTAACTTCATGCACCTGGCACCATGCCAACTGTACCCAGGAATAACATCTGCTAATTATTTTAATTTCATTTTATCTGACATAATTGTTTTTATTGACAGTTGCTTAGAAACCCTTGGGACAACTTTAAAAATGCCAACATCCAAAATCATAAGGTTGCCAGAAGGAGAGAAGGAAGAATAAGAAACTGAAAACTTAAGTGAAAAAAATGACAGACAACTTTCCTAACTTGGTGAATGAAACAGACACACAAGTCCAGGAAGCACAGAGGCCCAACAAGCTAGACTCAAAGAGGATCACACCAAGACATGCCATAATTAAAATGCCAAAGGTTAAAGACAGAAAATTTTAAAAGCAGCAAGAGAAAATAAGAGTTATCTACTGAGGTTCCTATAAGACTATCTATCAGCTGATTTCTCAAAAGAAACTTGTAGCCAAGAATGGACTGGTAAGAAGTATTCAAACTGATGAAAAGCAAAGCCTACAACCAAGATTACTCTATCCAGCAAAGATATCATTTAAAATTGAAGGGCAGATAAAGTGCTTCCCAGATAAGGTAAAGCTGAAGGAGTTCATCAACAAGCACTTACTATATGAAATGTTAAAAAGAGAATCAAAATTATGAAAATTAAAAAGACAACAACCTGTCTTTCATTAAAACAACAACAGAACCTAAAGAATAAAAATTAAAACAAAAACAAAGCAAACAACCAGAATAGGGCCAGATTCATAAGCATGGGGATCACTGGGAGGGTTATCAGCTGGGAGTGAAATGGAGAAATGGTACAGGGGTTAAGAAAGGGCAATTGGTGGGTACAAGATAGACAGAAGTTAATAATAATAGAGGAAAGAGTGAAATCAAAGAACTTATATGCACAACCCATGCACACAAACTAAGGTGGGTGGAACTGCAGGATTAAACAGGGGTCCTTGGTGGAGGGAAGCAAAGAGAAAAGAATTTGGGACAACTATAACAGTATAATCCATAAAATATACTTTAAAAATAAGAAAGAAGAAAATCCTTTGTAACAAAATGGTTGGGTCTGGACAGCATTATGCTAAATGAAATAAGCCAGTCAGAGAAAGACAAGTACCATATGAGTTCACTCATATGTGTAATCTAATGAACAAAATAAACTAAGAAACAAAATAGGAACAGACTGCTTGAGGAAGAGAACAGACTGACAACTAACTGTTAGAGGAAATAAGGGGCTGAAGATTATGGACATAAAATAAACGTATGTAGTGGTTACTAATAGTGATGGGATTATGAGTGATAATTTCTCTTATACCTTTATTTTATGCTTTGTTTTCCTCACAAAGAACACACAGCATTTTTGTAAAGAAAGGAAAAGTGGAACCAGTAATACTAGTCTATTTTAAATGATAATGAAGACTGAGAGCCAGAGGCTTTTTTTTTTTTAAATGTACAGACAGGAAGATAATAAATCTACCTGGGATCTGTTCAGCTTGAGGTGCCAAAAGGAATTAGAAATGGGTAACAAAGAAATATAAACTCAGATTTTAGCTATTTTTTGCTTTGTTGACAGCAGTAACACATATATTAATTACAACGTAACATATCAAAGTTCCTTTACTTCAGCTTTATTTTACACAGCTTACAACCTGAGGAAAATAATATTGATTTACTTTCAATACTTTAGAACCTGTGTAGTCCTAAAAGAGAGGGCAACTAATAAAAATTGTGTAAACTGAAACATATTTTGTACTTACTTACAAAGCTGCCCTAATGAATTAGCTCTGTTTGGAATAGTCTGTACCAATGTCTTCTCTGGCAAGTTAACCTTGTCCAGCCTCCCTTACTACCTTCACCTCAACCTGGAACCAGCAAACCAACAGTCATCCACCCAAAATGGGTAGATAAAGACTTCAAGTAACTATAATTCTAAAAACACCCTTCTGTATGTTAGTCACAGGCATGAGGATTCTGTAATGCCCCATATTAGGTTCATCTACACTAAGTATTTACACCAAAAGAGCATTTATCCTAGAAAAGATAACATAATGGAAAACATACTCCATTAGAAGCTTTCTTCTTGGCTTTCCATTCATCCAGTTGTGCCTTTGTCTTTGCATCAACTTTAACAAGCAGCTTCTTCTCTCCAATCTGCAGGTCATGCAATAACCTGAGTGCCCGGAGTGTAGATTCAGGCTCCTTATACTCACAGAATCCAAAGGCTAGCAATAAATGTAAAGATTAGTAAACTACCAATATAATTATGAAAGATGAAAAATTAAAACCATTGGCGACCAAGTGTTATAATATATACAAGGATTATACATTTTTTAAAAGATTTTATTTATTATTTTTCATAGAGAGGGGAGGGGAGGCAGAGAGGGAGAGAAACATCAATGTATGGTAGACTTTCACCTGCCTCCAGCTACAGACCTCGCTGGAGACCTGGCTTTCAACCTGATTATGATGCCCTGGCTGGGAATTAAACCAGCGACCTTTGGGTTCGCAGGCCAGCGCCTTATCCATTGTGCCACCAGCCAGGGCAGGATTATACATTTTGTCACTCCTCCCTTTCCTTCAATTACTTTCACACCTTCAAGCAAAAGGAAAAAAAGAGGGGAAAGGAAAAATAATTCTAATTAAGGAAACTGTTATTTACTAGAAGTGCTGACAAAAAAGTATAATCGACAAATTTCAGTTAATTACTTCATGAACTTACTCCATTCAGACTCCCTAATAGCTACAAATAACTGAAACTGGCTGCTCCAACATAAAACACATTTCTGAAAAGTGATACTATACAAGTAATAATCTCTTATCCTAGTTTACTCATCTAATTTTTCTACATCTGTTTCACTATAACTAGGCTAGTCTCATTGTTATTACCATGCCTTTAAATAAGATATTAAAACAAAATTAAAGAGTATCCTAAAAATTGAAGGTTAATTTAAACAAATAAATACAATAAATACAAATAAATATATATATATATATATATATATATATATAGTTAATGACATAACCACAGAGAAAAACTATTCTAAGTGAATTTAAAATTGAAAATTTGATCCTACAGTATTTAGTATGACATATCCTAAGGACAAAAAGATATGTCAATAAAAAAGAAAATTTCAATAATCACACTTTGATTATAGTGTTGTTATTAATAGCCTGAAATTATTGCATGTGAAATGTGAGGTGAAGCAAGCCAGTATTAAATAGTTTATCATCCAAGGTGTTTCTGAAACTCAGGATTCTCAATATAGAAGAAAGGAAATACAGTTAATATGACAGAAAAGGTTAAATAAAAACCTTTTAGTCCTGGCTGGTGGCACAATGGATAAGGTGCCAGCCTGAGTGAGACCTCAAGGGTTGCTGGTTTGATTTCCCTGTCAGGGCACATAACCAGGTTGCAAGCCAGGTCTCCAGCCAGGTCTGTACATGGAGGCAGGTGAAAGGCAACCGTGCATTGATGTCTCTCTCCCTCTCTGCTTCTCTCTCTACCCCTCTCTCTAAAAACAATATATAAAATCTTTTTTAAAGAATGTTGTTAAAAAAACCTTTTAGTTCTGCATTCAAATTAACATGACCTGGAAAGACATAAAAACCAAAACCTAGGCCAAACCACTCTTACAGTGAGTATATTTAATTCCTAGACTGATTTTGAAAGCAGTTACCCACTAAAAGGAACCAGAGCTCCTTAGAGAAATGGCAATCCCAAGTTCAAGGCAGAAAATCTAGTAGATTAAGTTAGGAATGTCTTGTAATTCAAGATAGAAGAAGCTATCAAAGGCAGGCTTGTATTAAAACTACTAGGAATCCAACTTGCAGAGGCAACTGATGACAGCTTAGGCTTCACCCACAATAATAACAGCAATTAATCCCTGGTAAGTAAAATAATAAACTGGCAAGGCTTTAATCTGTAAATTCAAGCTAATTCTTGCAAAGGAAAGTCACTGCTGCTTTGGCTGGTGGCACAGTGGATAGGGCACCAGCCTGCAAACCCAAAGGTCACTGGTTTAATTCCCAGTCAGGGCACATAACCAGGTTGCAAGCCAGGTCTCCAGCCAGGTCCATAGCTGAAGGCAGGTGAAAGGCAACCATGCATTAATATCTCTCTCCCTTCCCTTCTCTCTGAAAATAATAATAAAATCTTTGGGGGGGGGGGGGGTCACTGCTAGAGGATTCTGAAAAACACAAGCTCATTCTTATAAAAAATAAAATGAAGAACCAAAGCATTTTTTCTGGCTTTTTAATATAAAGTACACTTCTAATGTAACCAAACAGTAGATAAATGAGAAATCTTATCCTTATGTAGTATTCTACTAATAAGAAAAGAATACTTATTTTTCAATGAAGGAATAGATACAATTCTTCAAAATAGAATTTTACATTTTGCAACTGTCAACCAATGAATCAACTTAAGTTATTGACAATCAATAGCTACCACCTTAAAGAAAAAAAAAAAAAAAAAAAAAAAAGGTATCCCAACATGTCTCCTTATGGGAGATGATTACCTTTAGAGAATTCTTAAAAATAAAAGCATCAAAAAATAACACAAACTCAAGTCTGATCAAGTCTCAAGATATAACCACTAACCAGTTTACATAAAATACAGAGGATAAAAATGCATGGCACATTGATTGTTCTACTGGAGCTGCAACCAGCAAATCCACACTAAAGAAAACACTGCTGGGCAAATGACCCAGGGTTTTCAACAATACTTTAAAGGAAAAGAGAGAAATAGTTAAAATCTTAAGAGACTTTAAATTATGTCAAGCAACTGTAATGAGTACATATTAAACTATCAAAAAACTGACATTTGAGGGAATTTGATATCTGAGCATTGACAGAGTATTGATTTAATTATGGGTCTCTCGATACTGATTTAATAATATTAATAAAAAGTCAATTCTTTCAGGTCTTATAATAATATTTTAATCTTTTAAAAAAATCTTTAAGACGTACTAAAATATTTAGAAAATGAGTAGGTCTATTTAAAAATAATATAAGGAGGAATGGGCAGAGTACAGGTTAATCATGGTTGCCCATGAGTTGATAAGTTACAGCCGGATGATGAGTATGTGGGAATTAATCTTATTAATTTTTTACATATCTATCTATATATATATATATGAATTTTTCCACAATAAAAGGTGTTCAAAGAATGCCTATCAAGCAGGTGTTTCTACAACCAAGTATGAAAAGAACAGTATGCTTTCAAGACTACTAAGGCAGCCCTGGCTGGTAGCACAGTGGATGGAGCACCGGCCTGCCAACCCAAGGGTCGCTGGTTCAATTCCCAGCCAGGGCACATAACCAGGATGAGGTTGTAAGCCAGGTCTCCAGCCAGGTCCATAGCTGGAGGCAGGTGAAAGGCAACCATAAATTGATGTCTCTCTCCCTTCCCCTCTCTCTAAAAATAATAAATAAAATCTTTACAGAAAAAAAAAGAAAGACTACCAAGGCTATTTCATCATCTTTTCTATTATCTTATAAGTCCTAATTGTCCCATCTTGGTCATACAATCCTGTTTTGAGACAAAAAGGACTTTGTAATCTTATAAAAAAGTTTGTCTGAACAATTATTTTTTCTTTCCTACCTCCTTCCTGTTACACTTTTCCACTTTCTAATATCAACTCTCAGCAACATCTTCTTAATTGCCTTTAATCCTATTCCAATGAAAAGACAAAGAACACTAATAGAATACTCCCATGACTAAGGACAATGAGAGTAAAACATGCTAAAAGTGATTTACGTACATAGGTTAAAATAATCTCAATAAATAAGGAAAAATGTACCTACCTTGCAGTTTTCCTGATGCACCCTGTACTCTCTTCCAGCTTAAAACCAAGCCACATTTCTTAAAAAGGAGAAAACCAATGTTACTACTAACAAAATAAACCAATTTATAATGCAAATAAAACCACCATTATATTCTCACTAAGAAAATAACTTAGCAAAAAAGAAAAAAGACCCTGGCTAGTGTGGCTCAGTACCCTAGCTGATGTGACTCAGGGGACTGTGCACCAGCCTGTGAACCCAAGTGTCTCTGTTCAATTCCCCAGCCAGGGCACATAACCAGGTCTGTGGCTGAAGGCAGGTGAAAGGCAACTATATGTGTTGATGTTTCTTTCCCTCTCTGCCTCTCTCACTTCCTATCTCTCTGGAAATAATGAATAAAAATCTTAAAAAAAAAAAAAAGGATCACATTAATAATTAAGATTCTTAAAATTATTTTATCTCTCATAAAGCTATTATAGTGGAAGAAATATATAATAGATCTAATATCAAAGGTGAGTATGAGTGAATTTTTCACATTGCTCTTCAGAAAAAACACTAAAATGATAATATAAAAAGTAAAAACCCTTAGTCTATTATAGCATAAAGAAAGAGCAGCAAGCCTTGGCTGGTGGCAGAGTGGATAAGGCGGCGGCCTGTGAACCCAAAGATTTTTGGTTCAATTCCCCAGCCAGGGCACATAGCCAGGTTGCAAACCACGTCTCCAGACAGGTCCAAAGCTGGAGGAAGGTGAAAGGCAACCACACATTGATGTCTCTGTCTCTCCCCCCCTCTCTCTTCCCCTTTCTCTAAAAATAACACACAAAATCTTTTAAAAAAAAGCAAAATACAACAAAATGTTTTGAAGAAAACATGAATTGGTAGTAACTCATTCAATAGAAAAACAGGTACAATGGAGAATGGGCTAGAAGTATGAAGGTGAATAAAAACAGGTGCTTGCCTGACAATATGAATATGGCACAATCAAAGCCTCAGGGTTCTTCTCAAGTAACTACCCTAGCCCCACCCGAGCCAGCCTGAAGAAGGCCAACACAAGCTTGGGATATGAAGCACCAGACATGAAGGTGGATCTGGATGAGATATATGTAGAGTGGGTAACAAGAAGAGAAGGTAAAAATTTAAGGAAATGTTTGAACTCAGTCTTTCACCCAACACAAACAGGCAGCCAGCCAATCACATTCATTCACTAGGCATGAAATTGGAAGTTTTCTAGGGAAACCAACTGGCGTCAAAGAAAGGACCTCATAGCCCTGACAGGATAGCTCAGTTGGTTAGAGCATTGTCCCAATATACCCAAGTTGTGGGCTCGATCCCCAGGCAAGGTACATACGAAAATCAAGCAACTGAATGCATAAATAATTAGAACAACAAAGCAATGTTTCTCTTGCTTCCTCCCTCACTTTAAAATTGATAAACATATTTAAAAAAAAAGAAAAAAAAGAAGGGGAGCAGCTTAGACAAGAACCTAGTATAAAGGAACCATGGACATGGACAGCAGGTGGGATTCACTGTGGGGGGAATGGGTGGGTGGGGAGGGGGACAGAGGGGAGCAAAAAGGGGATGGATGTAATACAACAACAATAAAATTAAAAAAAAAGAAAGAAAGAAAGAAATGTCCAAAAAAAAAAGAAAAGAAAAAAAGACACGCATGTTAACATTTAAAACCACTGGCTGTTGGCTAGATTACCCTACAATGATCCTAACATTTTACAAATAGAGCTTTTACAAAAGCCTTTTAATCCCTTACTCTTAAATATTAATAATCAAGGCTCATCAGACATTTAAGAGAAACCTTAAAAATGAAACAGAAAAATGAAAAAGAGACAATTTTAAGAATCCAAAGAAAGCCTAAAAGTAAAACACTGTGCTGCACATATAAATCAGGAACAGGTTTTTAAGAGGGATATCTCAAACTGAAAACAATATACATATGTCCACCAAAAAACCTGTACATCAATATTCATAGCACTATTATTCATAACTAAAATGCAGAAACAACTCAATTATAAATCAACTGATGAAATAAAATGTGATACAGCAACTAAATGTAAATTATGGGGCCATAAAAGATTGAAATACAAACTAAAATACCTTGAAAACATTATGCTAACTGAAAGAAAACAAAAAGGCCACATATTTACAATTCTGTTACATGAAATGCTCAGCATAGGCAAATCCAGAGGCAGAAAGCAGAATAGTGTTTTTTAGACTAGGGAGATGAAAGGGAAATGGCTGTTAATGGTTACAGGGTTTCTACTTCAGAATTCAGAAGATGCAGGTGCTCTGGAGCCCTGATTGGTGTGCTCAGCTGGATGCGCACCCCTCCAGGTCATCCATCAAATCAAACCATTGAGGTCCAACCCCCAGTTGGGGCGTACGCCTGGGTTGTGAGCCAGGTCCCTGAATGAGATTGCACATTGGTATTCTTCTCCTTCTCTCTCCCTTTCCCTCTCCTTAAAAAATAAAATCTTAAAAAAAAAAAAAGAAAATGCTCTAAAATTAGTGGTGGTGCTTTAATATATAAAAACCACTGAATTGCATGTTATAAAGGATGAATTTTGTTGAATATTCATTATATCTCAATGAAGATATTTTTTAAAATGTCTTTCCAGTGTTCCACTTCGGGAAAACCTGACATCATCTTGTAAAGCTTAAGATAAGCATGCCCTACCTCAGAAATTCCACTTCTAACAGAATACATGATAGAAAATTTTCAGGTTCACCTATGAAGATACACTATAACTAGAAATAATATATCAAAACATAAAGGAAAAAAGGAAACAACCCGTACGACCATCAGTAGAAAATTCACCAATTCGTGGCATATTTACAATGCAGTAACACATAGCAGTGAAAAGTAAATAAAGCTACATTAGGTGAAAAAAGTAAACTGAAGAAATGCTGAATTAAAAATTGTGAATTACTGAAGGACAGATACCATATGATCTCACCCATTACAGGACAATAATGAACAAAATTAACAACAAGCAAAACAGAACCAAATATATGAATACAGTGAATAGGCCTTCAGTGGTTAGGGGGAAGGGGGTTGGGGGGAGGGGGGAGGCAGAGGCAAGAAAGGAGAGCAGTTTAGACAAGAACCTAGTATAAAGGAACCATGGACATGGACAACCTGTGGGACTGACTTTGGGGGAATGGGTGGGTGGGGAGGGGGACAGAGGGGAGCAAAAATGGGATGGATGTAATACAACAATAAAATTTAAAAAAAAAAAAAACTAAAAAAAAATTGTCAATTACATATTTCAACAAATCTATTAATATGTAATTAAACTAAAAATATACAGACTATAAACTCTAAATTTAGGACAGTGGATTATTTCTGACCACCCTGTGGAAGAAAGAATTAGGAACTGGGGCTTAGATTGTAACATTTTCTTTGGGGAGAAAAATCTGAACTACTATCACAAAATATGAAAATGTTAACAAAGTTACATTTTGTAGATGTTTTATTTTCCAATCATTCTTTGATGCAAGGATCATTCAATTTAGAAAACAAATGGCAATAACGTAATTACTTATAAAGTGAAAAAAATAATGAAATAATAATAAAAAAAATCTTAAAAAAAAATAGAACCCAGAGACAGTGTGTGCCTTTTCCTGTGCAGTACAAAGAACACATTACCCATGAAACATTCTTGCAAAAAATGTTTATTCTGAATGTACCTATAAGCAAATAATTATTCAAATTCAAATTGAGATTCTGTAAAAAATTGGGACTCATAAAAAATGTCATTGTCACAAAAGACATAAACAAAATAAAAAAATAGTAGGAAACTATTCTTTATTAAACAAGCTGTTGAAAGAGGCAGAATAATCAAATGCAACCTGTAAGACTTGACTAAATTGCCCTGGCCAGTGGCCAGTGGATAAGGTGCTGGCCTGGGAACCCAAAGGTCGCTGGTTCAATTCCCCAGCCAGGGCACATAACCAGGTTGCAAGCCAGGTCTCCAGCCAGATCTGTGGCTGGAGGTGGGTGAAAGGCAACCATACATTGATGTTTCTCTGTTTCTCTCCTTCTCTCCCTTCCTCTTTTTCTGGAAATAATAAATAAAATCTTAAAAAAAAAAAAAGACTAAATCATAGATCAAAAACAAAAATACCTACTTTGAAAATTATTGAGGAAATTCTCTTAATAAGAAAAGAACATGTATAGTAGTTAACAATTCTATATCACCCTTAAATTTAAGTGTAATAATTTTGTGATCCTGTAGGAGAATGTCTTTAGTCTTAGGAAACGCAAAACTAATCAGAGGTAAAATGTCATGTCACAACTTACTCTCAAATTACTCAAAAAAAGTACATAGTGCCCTGGTTGGTATAGCTCAGTGGATTGAGTGCCGTTCTGCAAACCAAAATGTCACTGGTTCAATTCCTACTCAGGGCACATACCTGGGTTGTGGGCCAGGCCCCAGGTTGGGGACATGTGAGAGGGAACCACACACTGCTGTTTCTCTCCCTCTTTCTCCCTTTTTTCCCCTCTAAAAGTAAATAAATAAACTCTTTTTTAAAAAAAAAAAGCATATCGAGTGTGTGTATAGAGTAAATGTGGTAAAATATGTTACAAGGATGTTTGTTGTACTATTCAACCTTTTTCCACGATTGAACATTTTCAAAATAAAATAAAAAAGAGAAAATAATCGTTCAGAGTCCTCTTTCTATTTTTCCGTAACTTTAAAATTTGTAACAAAAAATCTTTTTAAGTGAAAAAGTTTAACTTACAGCAAGGAGCTGTCTTATGAGCATGTCTGAAGCTTTCTCAGAAATGTTGCCAACAAAAACTGTCGTCGTAGGACCACAATTTTCATCATTTTCTTTTGCCTTTAAACCTGGATGATCCTTTCTTGCTCCCAAATGCTTTCCAACCATGGACACTGTGGGTACTAAGACCTAGAATGAAGAAAGGCAAAAAAGTTTAAACTGTCAATTAAACTTCTTATGATGTTTAACGTAACATTAGACTAAAAGCATCAATGATAAATTCGTAAAAACGGGGTGAGGTTTCAAAAGCAGGTTTATAGTTGTTCACATGAAAGAAAACACACACAGCAATGTCAACATATTTAAACATATACACTAAAAATGGTTAAAATACGCCCTGGCTGGTGGCTCAGTGGATAAGGTGCCAGCCTGCAAACCCAAAGGTTGCTGGTTCGATTCCTAGCCAGGGCACATAACCAGGTTGCAAGACAGGTCTTCAGCTAGGTCCGTACATGGAAGGAGGTGAAAGGCAACCTTACGCTGATGTCTCTCCCTCCCTCTTCCCCTCTCTCTAGAAATAATAAATAAAATTTTAAAATTAAATCAATAAATTGGTTAAAATAGATTTTATATTATGTACTTTTTTTTTTCATTTTTTTAAATTACTTTTAGAGAGAGGGGAAGGGAGAGAGGCAGAGAGGAAGAGAGACATCAATGAATGGCTGCCTTTCATCTGCCTCCAGCTATGGACCTGGCTGGAGACCTGGCTTGCAACCTGGTTATGTGCCCTGGCTGGGGAATCGAACCAGCAACCTTTGAGTTTGCAGGCCAGCACCTTATCCACTGTGTCACCAGCCAGGGTTATATTATGTACTTTTTATCGTGATAATAAAGAGAACAAAGAAATAGTCTTGGCCCTAAAAAATACCATCATTAATAAACAATAAAGAAGAATAAACTGTTTCTCATATAATTGTAAACCTACTTTTCCTCCACACTATATATGGCGCATTATTATTATGAAAGAGTCTACATGCCTAATCTAAACCTCCTAAAGTACATACGTTTTTTATTAATACATTTATGACAAGTCAAGTACCACTGTTAGGATTACCTTTCTTCTAAAAACTTGGAAAAGCAAAAATAACTTGGATAGAAACTTATGTTTAAGATAATTTTTTATTAAGACACCGTAAATGATTTAAAATTATCAAACATATCCTTAAGTTTCTTCACATCGTACTGTGTACCAATAAGACAGCAAATTTTACTTATCCCTGCAATTCCTCTTGCAGAATATTCAGACTCCCATAACATTTTCCCACACTTAAAATTTACCCTTTATAACTTTCAACTTCCCAGAGAAAAGAATAGTCTTTAACTCAGTATTTTACGTAGAACTGAATTTAGCAAAACATCCATAATATGCACTGCGTAGATGGTGGTGAACTGGGGGAGCTGCTTCAAACCCCAAATACCATTTTCCTAAGGTGAGATGCAAGAAAGCAAGAACACCTGTCGTGTAAATTTTCCAAAATGACTATAAAATCTGAGTGTTTAACATAAGGAAAGCTGGACTCCCTTGCTCTACAGAACCAGATCTTCTTAGTGGTCTGCCCCCCAGCAGACTCTCATTTGTCCACCTGCTTCCCACTCCCTTCTACTGTACATTACACCATTCCCTCCCTTTCCAAAACCACAGGCAGAAAAACAGTTGAAGGCGATGAAGTCTCCCTCTCTCATAGTGAAATCCCAAATGAAGCCTGATATTCTACCAATGAACTCAAAATCAAAGATCTGACTAAATAACAGTTGAGGGTTATTATTTATTCATGTATTATAATATATTAACATTCTTAACTAAAATGCTTAAGAGTATATAGAAGCTTTGATAAATGTGCAGAATTAAGGTCCCCCAGAGGAAAGGCTTCAGTACAAAGTACAAAGCTTGATGGTATCATACTAAAAAGAGAAGAAAATAGCTTGGGAGAGCCTCAAAAGTAGGTAGGTGGGAGGAAAGAGTAGAAATATATTTAACACAAATTTCATTTCAAAATTTATACTTCTGCTAAGGTCATTCTTTAAAAAAAGAAAAAAAGAAAAAAGATATGTCATATTCTCTTATCTCTCAAAACCAAGACAAGATAAGAAAATAATTTAAAAAGCCAATGTCCTACCAAAGTTCGCTGGTTCACTTCCCAGTCAGGGCACACATAACCAGGTTGCAAGCCAGGTCTCCAGCCAGCTCTGTAGCTGGAGGCAGGTGAAAGGCAACCATACACTGATGTCTCTCTCCCTCTCTGCCTCTCTCCCTTCCCCTCTCTCTAAAAATAATAAAATAAAAAGAGTAAAATATTTTAAAAATTAAAAATAAAAAGTCAATGTCCTAAATCTGAACTGGTAAGTAAATGAGTCTAGAATAAGAGAGAAATCATAAAATTATTTATTTAGGGACAACTGCGTATATGCAGCTGAGTGAAGACATTATTTAATCAAAATAGAGAATAACAGAAATAGATGCTCACACCCTTCCTATTCTTTTAAACATTTAAAATAATGTATCTAAGTGTATCAAGTATTTTAGCTTTAAAAGCACTATCACTACTGTATCTCCTAATTCCTCCTTAAAATTAGACTTAAAAAAAAATTGGGGATGGATGTAATAGAACAACAATAAAATTTTTAAAAAACAAATTAAAAAAAAATTATACTTACAGTTGGAGCAGGAGCCATAATGCTCATTGGTACAGGAATCATTGGGGTTCCTAAGGAAAAAGCAAAGTTGTAAGCACACAATTATACATGATTGTACTCATTTTCAACCACATGCCATACATACATGTGTTCTCAGTCACAGTTAATTTAAAAGAAACATAAAATCAATGAGATACTAATAAATGTCTTATTTTCAAAAGCAACATGATTATCAGGTCAACCTATATAAGCTTCCATACCAAAAAAAAAGAAAAAACCTATTCTAAAAGCAAAAAGGTTAACACAACATGCTTTTGACCTAAGGAGGATAAAACTCTAGATAGTTATTAACTCCGTGCATCTCAAAACCAGCAACGTTCACAAATAAAGATTCATTTATGGGTTAACAATAATATTAATGAACAAATCCTTTGAAAGATTTTTTTTTTTACGATTTTATTTATTATTTTCAGAGATAATAAGGGCAGGAAGAGGAAGAAAAGGAGAGAAGCATTGCCTTTCACCTGCCTCCAGCTAAGGACCTGCCCATCTGCCCTGACTGGGGAATCGAACCAGTGACCTTTTGGTTTGCAGGTTGTACCAATCCACTGAGCCACACCAGCTAGGGCCAAATCCTTCGAAAGTTTTTAGTCAAATGAGAAATTAATCTGGAAACCCAGGAGAATTATGTTATTCCTGGTTCTTTAATAAAAACAGAAATCATGCAAAAATAAGATCAGTAATCTCAGTCACTGTCAAATAGAAAAATCTTTGAAGCATCTGCTGTTCTGAGGGAAGAGGTGTCAATGGGCTATCTACATTTGACAAATGAATTTTTGTTTTCAACTGCATAATTACTAATCAACAGCCACTGTATTCCAAGTCCTAGTGTAGATAACTAATAAAGAAATCTTACATTTGAGACCTAAGCAGAAAGTTGCAATGAGGGCAAAATCAGTCTCCTTTTCGCAATATAAATTTTGAAATGCTTCTAAATATATTACAAGTAGTTCTAATATTGCTTTTCAGTCCAAATTTATCATCAACTTAAGATAATTATCCATCTAAGACTGGTAATAAATTCTTAAACATTTATTTTCCAATGTAACTTAAAGTAACTTCACAGTTTTCTAAATGATAAAAATCAAAACTGGCCCTGGCTGGTAGCACAGTGGGTAAGGCGCCAGCCTGCGAACCCAAAGGTCGCAGGTTCGATTCCCCAACCAGGGCACATAACAAGGTTGCAAACAAGGTTGCAAACCAGGTCTCCAGTTAGATCTGTGGCTGGAGTCAGGTGAAAGGCAACCATACATTGATGTCTTTCTCCCTCTCTACCTCTCTCCCTTCCCCTCTTTCTAGAAATAATTAAATAAAATCTTTAAAAAAAAAATCAAAACTGCCATGAATTAGGCACTACAGAAATTTATTCAAGATAGAAAACCATAAACTTCAGAATCAGTTAGGTTCAATTCTTACTTCTACCACTTTTAGATATGCAACCTTGGCCAGGTTCCTTAATGTCAGCTTTAGTTTCAATTCAAGTGAAGTAATTATTTCCTCTGAGTGCCTGTGAGATTACCTGAGATTATTTGTGGGGCACTTAAATACAGTAGATACTCAAAATTACTATTAACTAAGTCATGTCTAAATGTTTCACTTTTGTTTGAAAAAAACAAAAAATAAATCAAATACTCCCTTATTTACTAATGTAGTCTATATGGCAATGCGTCCATTCAAAAAAGACAAATTGAAAAAATACTTTCCTTTTTCTAAGTTACTAAAGAATACATTTCATACTTCAGCGTGCAATGTAGAATTCACATTTTTAAAAATGGGCCCTGGTGGGTGGCACAGTGAATAAGGTGCTGGCCTGCGAACCCAAAGGTCACTGGTTCGATTCCCAGCCAGGGCACATAACCAGGTTGCAAGCCCAGTCTCCAGCCACGTCTGTAGCCGGAGCCAGGTGAAAGGCAACCATACTTGATGTCTCTCTCCCTCTCTGCCTTCCTCCCTTCCCCTCTCTAAAAATAATAAATCAAATCTTTAAAAAAAAAAAAAAAAAAGAGCTAATTCAAGTTTCAAAATGAGTTAACTCATAGAAAACTATATCTATCTGTTCACTAAAAGATCATGGAGTAGTGCCTTAAGAAAAAGGTCTCAATCACCTTCTACTTTAGGTTTATTTGGTATATCTGGTAAATGTTACATTTATATTTGTTCTTTAAAAGTTAAAAAAATTGAAATCGTATCTATAAAACCATCCTGTTTGTAACAAAATTAAGGCATTGATTTTTTTGTCATCTTTCCAGATTCTGAAGTGATTAAGCTTCATTCCAAAATCCCTTAATTTCTTCACAAACAGAAAGTAAATTATTCTTCCCTATAACCCTCTAACATAAGGCCTTTATTTATTTATTTATTTATTTATAACATAAGGGCTTTAAAAAAGTATCATGTATCATGGTTACTAATAGTAGCTAGGAAAAAAAATCTATCTGCCCTGTCTTGTGTGGCTCAGTGGATTGAGCATATGCCTAAGAACTGAAATGTCACCAGTTCTATTAACAGGGCACATGGTCCCCAGCTGGGGGCACTCAAGAGGCAACCAACAAGATGTTTCTCTTGCACATTGATTCTTTCTCCCTTCCTTTCCACCTCTCTAAAAATAAATAAACAAAATCATTAAAAATAAATAAATCTTGCGGTGGCAAGGTAGCTCAGTTGGTTAGTGTTGCCCCACTACACCAAGGTTGCGAGTTTGACCCTTTTTCAGGGTACATACAAGAATCAGTGCCTGAACACTGATGGCTTTGACTCCAGGCTCGGCACTTCACTTTCCTTTGTTCAATAACACCCCCCTCAAAAGAATCAATGAATGCGTAAATAAGTGGCCAACAAATGGGTGTTTCTCTCCTTCTCCCTCTAAAAGCAATAAATTTTTTAAAGTAGGTATTATAACAAGACTATAAATTTTGAGAATCAGGATATATGGACCCTCTGCACAAAAAATAGATGTCCAAGTGAAAGTGGTTCAGGACCCTGCACTTAAATTATCAATATTTGATGGCTGACAACTAATTTTATTCACATTAACTTCTCAATTCGCATTTCAGAAGAAATTCCTTTATAGTCCATCACGGAGCAGCTAAGTTATTGACTAAAATATAATTGACTGTTACATGGGACAATAAACTGATAGTATTTAAACTTTCAACTACATCTCTGGCAGCAGATGGTTAACAAAAATATATACATGATTATCTACAAGAAAAGCTTAAAACAGCTGGTTAAAAGGCATAAATGTCCTGAAAATTTTTACACATATTGTGGTGCACTCCCCAATATGTGTATAAGTAGTACTTTTGATTTTCAAAATTGTGATTTATACCCAAGTTCTTGAAGTTTTCAAGGATGTTATGAATTTACACCCCATCATATGAACCAACTGCAACATACTTTTGATTTTGTAACAGTCAAGCTCTTCAGCAAAACATGTAATTTCAAATTAATAGTCAAAAGATTAAAACAAGTCACTGATGTAAAGGTTTCCTCAAACAAATATTTCTAGATGATTTACAAAACTGGTTAACTTTAGCCTGAATTACACGGATTCTAAGTCAAAATATTTCTAATACGCAAATTAAGAACTCTTTTACTATCCTTTGGAAGGGAAACAGATTTTGGATGAAATGTTTTCAACCCCATTAAAATATAAAAATTTTGCCCTAGCTGGTGGCTCAGTGGGTTGGCACTGGCCTGTGAACCCAAGTGTCCCTGGTTTGATTCCCAGCCCAGGGCACATAACCAGGTTGCAAGTCAGGTCTTCAGCCAGATCCCTAACTGGAAGCAGGCGAAAGACAACCATATCCTGATGTCTCTCTTCCTCTCTGCCTCTCTCCCCGCCCACTCTCTAAAAAATAATAAGTAAAATCTTTTAAATAAATTTATACATACACACACACACACACACACACACACACACACAAAATTTCAAACTACTACCATAAACCAAAGGAAAACTTTCAAGCCAAGCAATGTTAATTACACACTTCAAGACAATGGTTCTCAAAAAATTTCTTTTTAAAGATTTTATTATTTTTCAGAGGGGAAGGGAAAGAGGCAGAGAGGGAGAGAGACATCAATGTATGGTTGTCTTTCATCTGCCTCCAGCTACGAACCTGGCTGGAGACCTGGTGTGCAACCTGGTCAAGTGCCCTGGCTGGGGAATTGAGCCAGCGACCCTTGGGTTCATAGGCCCAATGCCTTATCCACTCTGCCATCAGCCAGGGCATCAAAAGTGGTCTTTCTTAAATGGATGCCTAAGAATCACCCATGAACTTGTTAAAAATAAAGATTGCTGGGCCCCAATTTCTGTGGATCTGATTCAGTGGATTGAGATGGGGCCTGAAAAACTTTTTTTTACCTCATAGAAATTTGGAGAGAGGAAGGTTTTATATAATGATCTGGAAAGCTCTACATGCTAAAGGGAGCAGAATATTATGTAGATAGGATACTATTATGTATCTGTGTTAAAACTAATGAGTAGAAGTATACTTATATATCAGAACATACCTGGAAGGACAAGGAAGAAACTAAGAACCCTGCTTTGTTTCCCTTTTTCCACAAGAAGATAGAAACAATAGTTATGGGGAAATGTGGTAACATTTCTCACTGTATATGTTTTAATTTTTTATAATAAAAACTATCACATAGAATTTACAGTTACTGGGTAATGGCAAAAGAGTAATAACAGCAACATGAACAAGGACTTAACCCCAACAAAAAGCACCTAAAACACACAAACTATTGCATCTATCAATTTCTCACTTCATGAGTCATTTCTAGTTGGAGACACTTTGGAGGAGTAATATCTCCTTTTAGCATGATCCGACCTAGCTGTTTCCTTGACTTTGTTTTAGAATGAATCTCTTCTGTATCATCTAATGCAAAGTTCATGTACTCATCAAAACCAATGATACAGCCCTCTATCCGCATATTCACTTGCTCATAAAGCCACACTTGAATTCCAGATCTATTTTGCACAGATATAGAATCTATATCTGTATCTTCAGATAACCTGAAGATGAGGTTGATGGGTTGCACCATCACCTTCTGCACTTTTTGGCTCTGGCCGCGGTATGCCATGTGGGAGCTGACAAAAGAGCACCTGTTTTAATTTTTGAAGTCCCATGAATTAATTACCAATTTTTTAATTTTTAAAAAAATTTCCCCAATGACTTCATACTTAACCAGATGTGAAAACTAATGCCACAGGAAAATGAGACATTACCAAAATGACGACATTAACAGACATCTTTACTACTAACCCTGTCACATACATATTGAATTTCTGAAATAAACACTGCAAAGACAAAAGTGTAGGTTAAAATGACAGTATTCACAAAATTACCTGGAGGTACAGGTGGAGGAAAGCCAGGAAACTGTGGGGGTGGGATCCCTGGTGGGAGTGCCGGGATTCCCATTGGAGGGCGATTCAAATGAGGGGGAAAAGACATTCTTACTGCAGCAGTCTAAAAAAAGAAATCACGACAAATCATTTTATTTGAAAACTTCTCAATTCAACATGCCTGATTTGTTGGCCTTGATGTTTATAGAGTATCTGCAAAATTCTAAAGTTTTCTTACCCAAAGGAGTTGGCAAAGACCCTCTTTTCTCTGTCTGTCCATTGAGAATTTTTAAAATTTAGATCTTTTCTAAAATAAGTTCCCAAAATGTACACGATCTAAATTCAGGATAGACTCCTACAATCATATGGGAATACATATAAAGGAAGAAAAAAATTTTGAGGTTCAGTTAATATCCAAAAATTAAATACCAAATATCAATGAATCTTTTTAAACCAAATTCAGAATCCAGGAAGATTTCTAACAGTTATTTTTAAAATTGTTCTGATGCATTTCTTTTTTTAATAATACCTATCAGCACCTTTCTGTAAACTAATGTACCAAGTTATAAAGTACTTATTCAGTGTTGGCCAGTTCCTCAAGTACAAATGATTATCTTGGAGAACCACAAACCTGGAGGGTGGGGGAAGGGGTACAGGGATGGGGAAACCTCCTGATATCAGGTCACTAAGTAACCATTCCAATATAAAGAGAACATAAAATTTGTAACAGAGGAAAAAAAAAAAAAAAAAATCACAGGGTCTCTGAGTAGCTCAGTTGGATGGAGTGTCCTCACAGTATGCTAAGGTTGCAGGTTCAATCCCAAGTCAGGGAACATAAAAGAACCTATCATCGAATGCCTAAGTAAGTGGAACAATAAACCCATGTTTCTCTCCTCCCATAACCCCCTTCTAAAAATACATAGTTGATTTTTAAGAGTCATAGTTTTTCCTTCTTTTTCCCTTTTTCATAAGCAGGAGGGCAGGAAGGCAGGAGATATGCACAATCAGAGCCAGTGTCTGGCCCAGGCCCCAACACCTGCTCGAAGGTAGCCTAAATGAGTGCCCCCTGAGAAGGGGGCCACAGAAGTCATATTTTTCTCTTAAACTTAAAAACAAACCCCTTAACCATTCTTGAATGAAATTTAATAAATGAGTGAAATGCAAGAATCAGATGCTAGTGGTTGATTTCTGTCTTTTTTCTTCATTTTGCAATGTAAAGCACTTTTTAATAGAATCAACATACAATAATCAGATGCTAGTATTTATTTTTTTTAAATATAAGAACATCCCTGACTGGTGTGGCTCAATGGACTGAGTGCCAGCCTGTGAACCAAAGGGTCTCTGGTTCAATTCCTAGTCAAGGTCCCCAGCAAGAGACAACCAGTTGATGTGTCTGTCTCCCTCCCTCCCCTCTCTAAAATAAATAAATAAATAAATAGCACAAGAATACACTGAACTGTTTCATCTGGTTTGTGGTATTACTCCTCCCCTCAAATTTTATCTTTTCCTCAACATACGCAACTGTTCAGTAGGGGGGGGGGGGTGTAGAATGTCCTAGGTGGATTTCGTGCACCAATTTTAAAAAGCAACCAAAATAAGTAGGCTGATCTATTATCAGTGATGCCACTAAAGGTAGCAATCTGATCAAGAGCATATATTTCTGCTGGACACTAAGTAAAATTCCCCCACCTATGCTCTGTAATTGAAGGAGTTTATAGTTGTTAGAAGCTTTAAAACGTTTGTCTCTACCATTTTCTTTTTTTTTATACATTGTTTTACTCACCCTTCAGAAGAGTGAAGATAAAAAGTGCATGTCTTCCACTTTCTCGCCCCTAATCCCAACAGTTTGGTATATATCGTTGTATTCTTCTAAGTATCTTTCTATACACAAACTAATATATAATCACTTGTGTTTTTCTGCAAACAATATAATCACACTACATTGTTATGTCCATTTCTCCCTCTTTATCATTAACATCTCTTTAGGTCAGTTCATAAAGTTCCTGTCTTTGTAAAGCAGTAAACAGTACAGACATACAATAATTACTCTAGCAACATTAATGGCTGGCTCCACATTTTACTTCTTACAAATAACGCTGAACATAACAAATTGGACACGTAACTCTATGTACCTGTGCAAGTAATTGTATAATGCAGACTACTATATGCATTCGTACTTTATCTCTAAATTATCCCCTGAAACTAGAGTACAAATTTATACTCCTGCCATCCTCACCATTGCTAGAGGTTAGACCTATTATAACCAACTAATAGGTAAAAGAACACTCTTGTTTCTGTTTGCAATTTCTTTTTCACTTATGAGGTTGAATAATTTTTTACCTGTTCATTAGACATTTCTTTACAACTCTTATAAAACATATCCTTTGTGCTCATAGCTATTTTTCCTCAGATTGTTCTTTTGATTTAATTCAGTGTATAAAATAGTCTATAAAATCTAAACTTCATTTCAGAAAACACAATACACTTAAAATATTTAGAAGGCTTTACAGGTAAAATAAATTCCTAGGATGACTTCATATACTTAGCAAATAAAATACTGAAAATGCTTAAAATAGTAAGTATCAGCATAAATTAAAAAGGGAAAATGTAACTAATTTAAGATTATAAATGTGTTGTATTTCTAAATAAGCCACCTGTAATACTTTTGTCCAAAAATAAAAATATAAGGCAAGAGTGTATCTCCTTTTAAAACTGAGAGGGCTACTGTCCTACTTACAGAGTTCTTGTATTATAATACTCTATCCCAGCACTTTTCCTAGGACGGCAGTTGGTATTAATGCCTGTTAAATAAATGAGTAAATCAGTAAACAAATGAACTCTGAGGACCTCATTAAACAAATGTACAAAGAAGCCCCCATGTGCCAGGTATGATATTAACAATGACCCAGTGCCTACCCTCACAACAGTTATAAAGATGGGGCCATGAAGTCATCTTTAGGATCACTTTTTCCCAAGCACTAGGTATATGTAAATATTATTTCTTTTAATACCTCAGTTCTTGATATTTTAACACCATTTTATGGTTTTTAAATGTATAATTCATTGTTAAGATTTAACCAGATTATGTTTAATTTTAGTTTATGCCAATATACTCATTCCATTCACTTCTAATTTTTCTATGAAATAGTTCCCTTTTATTTCGAACTGTTCAAAACTTGCTGTTCAAAGACTGCTTCAAAGGTGGAGGGAATCTTAGTAAGATAATGGCCCTTTTATAGAAGTTCAAAAACAAACATTTCTGGTGAACTCAGATAAAAATTATTCATTTTAAACACCCTAAAATGAAAAGTCTTGACCACTTCAACAAAGTTTTTATTTTAATCCTCACCCCAGGACATGTATATTGATTATAAAGTAAAGGGAAAGGAGGGACAGGGAGAGGGACAGAAACATGGATGTGTGAGAGAAACATGGATCAGTTGCCTCTTGTATGCCCCCTAACAAGGAACCGAACCCATGATCTTTCGGTAAAGGAAGACGCTCCAACCAACAGAGCCACACAGGCCACAGCTCAACAGAAAACTTTATATATTTTGACATACATGAAAATGACTAAGAATAAACTTTTATAACCATAAGCAAAGTTTATCAGGTTTTACCTATAGCTGATAATTATAATAACCCCAGTTAACAGTTACTTTGTGGTGTGAAGTTGGGAAGACAGCTAAGGAGTGCTTTCTATTAAATACAGTAGCCAGGCCTCTCCAAGAAGCTGACTGACATTTGAACAAAGAATTGGACAAGACTGAGGTAGGGAGTCCTATTAATATCCAGGTGCAACAGCCTTCCAAGCAAAGAAAACAGTAAACACAAGCAGCCAGAGGTAGGCATGGAGGGCTTCAGAAGGAACAGCAAAGCCAACAGCTAAAGCAGGGTATGCAAAGAAATTTAAGAGAAAAACACTGAATATTACTTGGGGAGGGGCTTCAGAGAGTATAGGGCTTTGTAGGACACTGCAAAGATTTTTTTTTTAATTTAAAGGTTTTTTATTTGATTTATATTTTGACAGTGTTCCTGGCCACTGTGTTAATATAACACTGGAGAATGGGGGTTGAAGCAAAACACTACTGCAGCCCTGGCCATGTTGGTTCAATTGGTTGGACCACTGTCCTGGACACCAAAAGGTTGTGGGTTGGATTCCTAGCCAGGGCACATACCTTGGTCGCTGGTTCAATCCTCAGTCAGAGCGCATCCAGGAGACAACTGATTGATGTTCCTCTCTCTCACTGACGCCTCTCTGTCTTGCTCTCCCTTCCTCTCTCTCTAAAATTCAAAAACATATCCTCCAGTGACAATTAAGAAAAGAAAAATCACTACTGCAATAAAGCAGACAAAAGAAGGTGATCTGGTGACAAAGTCGTAACAAGTGTTAGATTCTGGATATACGAAGGTAGCCAACTGCTAAGGGAATGTGTATAAAACTTAGGATAAATAGATGGAGAGGTTATTTCTATTAGACTGAAAAGATTTAAATAGCATTTTTAAATTACTTGAATAGTAGTGCTTCATGTTTAGGAGATTCAAAGTATTTTTACCTAGTAAATATTAAAAAGTAATAAAACTTCCAGCCAAGACGGACGCATAGGTAGACATGCTTCACCTCTAGGACAACTTTAAACATACCAAAATCCAAATCAAAGGGGTGCCAGAAGGAGAAGAGGAAGAGCAAGAACTTGAAAACTTATGTGAAAAAATAATGAAGGAAAACTTCCCAAATTTGGTGAAAGACATACAAATCCAGGAAGCACAACAAACAAGTTAGACCCAAAGAGGTCCACACCAAGACACATCATAATTAATATGCCAAAGATTAAAGGTAAAGAGAGAATCTTAAAAGCAGCAAGAGAAAAGCTGAGTTACCTACAATAGTTCCCATAAGACTGTCCGCTGATTTCTCAAAAGAAACTTTGCAGGCAAGAAGTATTCAAAGTGTTGGAAAGCAAGGATCTACCACCATGATTACGCTACTCACTACTCGACAAATCTATCATTTAGAATAGAAGGGCAGATAAAGTGCTTCCCAGGCAAGGTAAGGCTAAAGAAATTCATCACCACCAAGCCATTATTATATAAAATGTTGAAGAGACACAATTTAAGAAAAAATCAAAAGGAACCATGGACATGGACAACAGGTGGGATTGACTTTGGGGGGAATGGGTGGGTGGGGAGGGGGACAGAGGGGAGCAAAAAGGGGATGGATGTAATACAACAACAATAAAATTTAAAAAAAGAAAAAGAAAAAATCAGTATTGGTTATAAATACATTTAAAAAAATCAACCCAGCCCTGGCTGGTGGCTCAGTAGATAGGCACCGGACTGTGAACCCAAAGGATGCTGGTTCAATTCCCAGCCAAGGCACATAACCAGGTTGCAAGTAAGGTCTCCAGCCAGGTCCTTAGCTGGAGGCAGGTGAAAGGCAACCATACGCTGATGTTTCGCTATCTCTCTGCCTCCCTCCCTTCCCCTCTCTCTAAAAATAATAAATAAAAATTTAAAAAAAAAAAAAAAAAAAAAAAAAAATCAACCCAAAGGTCACTGGTTTGATTCCCAGCCAGGACAACGTAATCAGGTTGCAAACCAGGTCTCCAGCCAGGTTTGTAGCTGGAGGCAGGTGAAAGACAACCATACCTTGATGTTTCTCTCCATCTCTTCCTCTCTCTCCCCCCCTCTCTCTGAAAAATAAGTAAAATCTTAAAAAAAAAAAAAAAAAGCAAAACTATCACAGTAAAATGACAATAAACTAACAACTATCAACATAGTAATCTTTAAAAAAACTAAGCAAACAACTAAAACAGGAACAGATTCATAGATACGGAGATCATATGGAGAATTATCAGTGGGGAGGAAGAAGGGGGAAAACTGGGGAAAATGTTCAGGGATCAAGAAGGGTAACTAGAAGGTACAAAATAGATGGGAGGTGGGGTGCATTAGGAAATGGAGAAACCAAAGAACCTAAATGTACCATGACCCACGGACATGAACTTGGGGGGAGGCGGAGAATATTGCTGGAAGAAAGGGAGGTACCAGGGTGATGCTCAAAGGGGGAAAAAACTGGGACAACTGCAATAGCATAATCAATAAAATGCGCTTTTAAAAAAAAAGTAGCAAAAACAAACCCTGGCTGGTGTGGCTCAGTGGCTTGAGCAGCTGCCTGCAAACCCAAGGGTCACTAATTCAATTCCTAGCCAGAGAACATAACCAGGTTGCAAGCCAGGTCTCCAGCCAGGTCCATAGCTGCAGGCAGATGAAAGGCAACAATACATTGATGTTGCTCTCCTTTTCTTCCTCCCTCCCTTCCCCTCTCTATAATGAATAAAATCGTTAAGAAAAAAAAGTAACAAAAACAAGAACCTATAATGGACATGTTCCCTATCTCTAGTGTGGCAATGGTCATATAGGTTTATGCACTTGTCAAAATTCACCGAAATTAAAATGAGTGCATTTTATTTTATGTAAATTTAATTTTAGCAAACTTGGCCTCACCACCAATAAATACACTAAGATTTGTCTCTACTATTCAATGTGTATAGTACACATTTTGCTTTCCTTTTTCATTTTACTCTTTTAAACTACTCTTTTTTTCTGTACTCCTGAGAATATCATTACTGCTTAAATGCATTCCTCCATTGCTGATTTATCCCACTAGAAACAAAATATTTTTACCAGGCACAGATTTACAGCCTAACCCCATCAAAACACTGCCAAATTTCTGAAATGGTAAAAAACAAATGAACCAAGTCTCTCCTCAGGAAATACTCCTATGGAACTTTCCCATTCACTCAATAAATACATAGCTACAATTACGTGCCAGCTTCTTCTGTAAGTATTACTTTCATTAGTTCTGAAACAGCAAATTTTAAGTTATATACTTATACAGCCAATTCTTTGGTTCCACAATGAATGTAAAGAATTAGTGTTGCATGCCCCATTTCCTGCCCCACTTATTACCTGGCAAGATAGGAGGGACTGACAGAACTGGCCTAGCCGAAGCAAAGCAAGCCCTCAAAACATCATTTCTCAAGCTGAATTTCCACACACCTAGTCTTCAGATATTATTCTAGGAAAAAGTGTTCCATGTGCAAAGAAAGATGGGAAATGCTTTCCCAAAATTTTCTTTTATAGGAAAGCTTTTCATACATATGAAAGTGTTTCTAGTTTCCCAAAAGGGAGCTGATTATTTTCTGAGATTTTTCACTTTGCTGTTTGTAAACAGAAAAGAGAGATCCTTTGAGGCAGAAATTAGTCAACAATGATTTAATCATTGTACTGTTATTAAATAATGTCCTTGTTTTTAGGAAATACAGGTTTAGAGATTAAGAAACAGACCTTACTTGCAAACATTTTAAAAGAGAACTATAGAGAAAAGGGGGAAAAAATAAAGCAAATTGGTAAAGGTTAACATTAGTGTAATTTGGATAAAAGATATTTGAGAACTCTTTGTACTATTCCCGTTATTTTCCTTTTAACTTTAAAATTATGTGAAAATAAAATCTGAAAATGAAGTACCACTAATTCTGGTCAGTGGAAATGGTTTTTATTTTCAACATTTAAAAAAAGTAGGAGCCCTGATTGGTAGCACAGTGGATAAGGCACCAGCCTGTGAAACCAAAGGTCACTGGTTCGATTCCCAGCCAGGGCACATAACCACGTTGCAAGCCAGGTCCCCTGCTGGAGGCAGGTGAAAAAGCAACCATACATTGATATGTCTCTCTCTGCCTCTCTCCCTTCCCCTCTCTCTAAAAATAATAAATAAAATCTTAAAAAAAAGGTTGTATATGAAGTTACACTTCTACCAGAAGTGTATTAAAAAATAAATAAAAGTACACAGGTTTTTGTAAGACCTAAAAGATTTAATTACTTTTTTCCAATGTTTTAAAATAGTTAATATAATTTACCCTAAATCATGTATAATCAAAAAAAGTATACAGCTCATCTGTTGACAAAAAATTAACCTGAAAATCCCAGACTAATATTAGATCTGAAGTACTCAAAGTTAAAATGGATTTTTAAAATATATTAAAAGCCTGTGGTTCAATGGATTGAGCACCGGCCTGCGGACCCCAGGGTTGCTGGTTCGAGTCCCAAGCCAGGGCACCTGGCAAGCCAGGTCACCAGCCGGGTCCTCAGCTGGAGGCAGGCGAAAGGCAACCATACCCTGATGCTTCTCTCCCTTTCTTCCTCCTTCCCTTCCCCCCTTTCTAAAAATAATGAAAAAAATCTTAAAATATATATATATAAATAAATAAAATAAAATATATTAAAAACCTTAACATAGTGGAATAAAGATAGCAAGCCATGAAACAAACTTAGTCAAACTACCAAAAATATATGGTGTCTATATGCAACAGTGAGACAATCATTTTATTCCTCAAAGTGCTTTGATTATCTACAAAAAAAGAAAAAAAGAAAAAAAAAAGAAAAAGAAATCCACTCTGGGGACCCTCCAAAAGATGAATTATTTCATAAAAACAGGCCCTAGCTGGTGGCTCAGTGCATTCATGCCGACCTGTGAACCCAAAAGTCGCTGGTTCAATTCCTAGCCAGGACACATAACCAGGTCTCCAGCTAGGTCTCCAGCCAGGTCCGTAGCTGGAGGCAGGTGAATGGCACCTACACACTGATGTCTCTCTCCCTCTCTCTGAAAATAATAAATAAAATCTTTTCAAAAAACACATGCAGCGGCTAACATTTTTATTTATCTCATTTACAAAAGCCTTCAATATGTATTGTTTCTTTTTTTTTTTTTTTAAGATTTTATTTATTATTTTTAGTAAGAGGGGAAGAGAGAGAGAGACATCAATGTATGGTTGCTTTTCACCTGCCTCCAGCCACAGACCTGACTAGAGACCTGGTTTGCAACCTGGTTATGTGCCCTGGGTGGGGAATCAAACCTGCGACCTTTGGGTTTGCAGGCCGGCGCCTTATCCACTGTGCTACCAGCCAGGGCAGTATATATTGTTTCTTAATCTGCCAAATTACCTTGTGTAGATATACTTATGCTTTTTCTACAGATGAAAAAGCTAACTTCTCCAAGGGAACACAACAGGTGGGTGGTGACCCCAAGCTCCCCCCACAAGCCCAAATTACCAATCCAAGCGCTGTTTTCACTGTGTCACAATGCCTCTTTCTAGTAATAACTTACCAATGAGAAATTTCATTACCAAACAGTAACTTTTACTTTAAGTCTATTCACAGACTGGAAGAAACATTAGAATCAGGGTGAGGCACTTGTACATCACTGAAAATTCTTAAATAACAATACCAGTTTAAATGTAGACTAAATGTTATGCTATTTGGATATCACACTGAAGATTTTACATACATTTTTCTCAATTAATTTCCAATCTCAATAACCTAGGAAATTAATATGGTTACAATCCTTACTTTACAGATGTAGACAACAAAGGCTTTAAGAAGTTAAAATTAAAATAGCACAGTATCTACTTGATTCATGAGTAACTGACGACCAACCACATGCTTCTCTAAACTTTTGAATGTTTTTGGAAACAATCTTTTAAAAATTAAAGCTCTAAAGACAATATAAAAGTTGTTTATATACTACTGGCAACTACCTAATGGCACAGGTCTTCACAATGTTTTCGGAAACAATCTTTTAAAAATCAAAGCCCTGGCTGGTGGCACAGTGGATAAGGCACCGGCCTGCAAACCCAAAGGCCGCTGGTTCGATTCCCAGCCAGGGCACACAACCAGGTTGCAAGCCAGGTCTCCAGCCTGGTCTGCAGCTGGAGGCAGGTGAAAGGCAACCATACATGGATGTCCCTCTCTCCCTTTCTCTCTAAAAATAATAAATAAAATCTTTAAAAAAAAAAAAAACAAAAAAAAACAAAGCTCCTAAGACAATATAAAAGTTGTTTATATACTACTTCCAACTACCCAATGGCACAGGTCTTCACACTACCAAGTCCAATTTCTTCCCTTCTTTTGGCCCGCTCCATTCTGCCCCGTTATCATAATGGCTTTTCCATGGCAATACAAATCCATATTACATAACTTCAAAATACTCTTCATACTCCTAGATCTATTTCGAAAAGCGCACTTTTAAAAAAGTAGTACTGAAGACCAAGGAAGGGTGAGAAAGAAGTGAACACATTTTCCGGCGGAGCTTGGTCATCGCCTAGAATGAATGGAGATACAGTTTACAGCAACCTCCAATGGAGGAAGAGGGCAGGATCACGATACTCATCACAATCTTAAGACTAGCACACTAGGTGGGGGCTAAAAAATAAATAAAGCCGGGCATTAGGTAAACTTGGGGGGCGCCGGGGGCCGGCAGTGCAATCAGGGGCGGGCTCTGGTTGACCAAAGAGGAAGGGAGAGGTCCCCCGGGGGCCCGCACCTCTCTAAATGGGTGAAGCCAGCTGTCGGCGAGACAGCGCCGAGGCCAAGGGACTCCCAGGCCCAGGAAGTCTACCACGGGGCTCCGCAAGCTCGGGGTAGAAAGGAGCCCTCCGAGAACCGCTCCCCGAAGAAGACCGATCGTTTGGTGGCAAACGTGAATCCCAGAAGGCGCCGACCGGATTCACGGCGCCCGACCGCGAAAGGAAAAGGGAAAGCGGGCGACAATGCAAAGGAAGCACTGGCAGTAAGTAGATCCGGCCTTCGCGGGCTCCCGCGGGGCCCGCTGGTTTTCGAGTCCTTAGAGAAATGAAGCAACCCAAGCCTCGTGCCTGTCCCCTCCCCCACCCAGCCCCCTCTCTTTACCTAAGTCCCACCCCGGCCCTTTTGGAGCCTCCCCGGCTTTCCCTTCCTCCCCGAGCCGTGGTAGCCGGCTTCCACACGCGTTCATGGGAGTGAACTCACCCGCCGCTGAGAAAACGGAATTGTCTTCGAGGCCTTCTGGGCCCCCGGTTACGAGAGGGGATCCACCGGTTCGAGGTTTGTGCGCGCCCCTCACCGGGAGACCGATTCCAAAGCGACTACTCACACAGGCCGCGACGCAAACACAGCCGCGCTGCGCGGGGAGCTTCTGGAGGTCTTCCTCCTGCCCGGCGTGCACTGCGGCCCGGGGAGTGGAGAGGAAGCACCATAGAGAAGAACACGTATAGATAGCCTTCACGGTAGATGCCCGCAATCAACACGCCTCGGTGAACAACCATAGAGAAGGGGCGCCTAGTAGGGACTAGAAAGGCTCGAGCCGTAAATTACGGCCCACCCTGCCATTTTTTATTGGAGCTGATTGAATCTTGTGATTACCCGACGCCATCTTGAGGTCAAGGTTCTGGCTGGGCATTTCGCGGGGGTTAGAGCGTTTCTCACTTTTCGTAGTTTGTTTTGGGGGTTAAGTCAATGTTTGAGGTTCGATGGATTGATAACTGGGTACCCACCCAGCTCTTGAGGCAGTAGAAACACCAAGGGCTTGTCTTTCCCTAGAAAAACTACTCTTGATACCAAAACTGGCCCTGTGAGTTTTTTTGTTTTTAAGAGCACGCGCACAAAACCTTATGCTCAGTAGACTTAAAGAGATAGCGAAGTGTTCGAAATACCTAAAACGATCCGTTAAAAACATTTAACACAGCTTTCATCCTGTAATGTAAACATGCTAAAAAGAAATTTGCTAATTTGGTTAAGTAAGTTAATCGCGAATAATTACTCAACTTATGTATTTAATGGTCAATATCTATTTACAGGCCTTCTTCCCCAATTGCTAGCTTCTCAGAAGGCGTATTTATTCAGTATGAAGTTATTGACTCCGTAAGTGACTGGTGCTCGGTGTATGGTAAATGGATGTGAGATTTTACTACAGTCGGGCGATAACCATAAAATTAAAACATACCTAAACAGTTACTATATTTCCTGTTTAATTTTACTCTGTAGTATGAAACACTGTCTACTATATATTTGTTCTTATTTTATGGTCCGTCTACCCCTACCCCACTAGAATGTAAACTTAAGGGGCATAGAAATTGTTCATTGTTGTATCCTCAGTGCTTACAACAAGTGCTCAGTAAATATTTATTGAATAAAAGAAATGATTAGCCCTGACGGGGTAGCTCAGTTAGTTAGAGCATGCCCTAATACGCCAAGATTGCAGGTTCAATCTCTGGTCAGGGCACATATAAGAAGCAACAATGAATGCACACATAAGTAGAACAACAACAAATCAACGTTTCTCTCTCTCCCTTCCTGGCTCTCTACAATTAATAAATATTTTTTAAAAATGATAACACATGATGAGTAGCAATAGAAAATAAAATGCACTGGGAAACTAATAGGAAAGGCTATATCATTACTACCCTCTGTAAAATTTACATCTACATTTCTGCTTGCTAGTTTTCCTTACCATTGAGGAGCACTAATAACACCTACTTCCCAGAACTGTTTCAAGAACTAAATTAACTAAGGTACCTGAAAGTACCTTGTTCAGTAAAGTGCTAGTTAAATGCTAATTACTTTTGCAAATGAAAAGAGCAGTTTGTCCCTTCTTTTTTCTCATCACCAGAAGCATGCGCAAATTCCCTCAGGTTATCCTGTATCCTTTGGTGGTGTTGGAAATATTGTACCTTGATCCACGTATTACTTGTATAATAAAATAAAAACCTATCCCTGGCTGGTGTGGCTCAGTTGGTTGGGTGTCATCCTGCGAGCCAAGCCGAAAGGTTGCTGGTTCCATTTCTCATTAGGGGTACATGCCTGTGTTGTGGGTTCAGTCCCTACTCAGAGCATATGCAGGAGACTGGGGATTGATGTTGCTCTCTCATTAAACAAAATCTTAGTTGAGAAAGAGAAGTTATGTCAAGAAACAGTTTGCTCACTTTACTGTAGTATATAGACATTTGTTTATATTAGCCTAACATTTATTTCCATCTTCAGTATGGGTACTTCAAATTTCTTAAAAGACATCAATCTTCCACTACTTCAGATATTTGTAGTTTGAACAGAAAGTCCCAACTCGACTTTATAACCTAATCAAAGCCTAGTAATTCAGTAGTCCTTACATTGTACCAGGTACTATTTAAGCATCCTGCAAATAGCAGCCACTTTAATCCTCAGAGTAACCCACTTAAGTAGTAAATAAATCAAGTAAATCTTGGAGAGATTAAATAACCTGGCCCAAGGTTATACAAATAGTAAGTGATGGAGCCAGTCTGGTTCCTGAGTCCATGCTCTCAACCATTAATTACACTAGCTGCTTCATTCTATGAGGAATACTGCTAAGAAGAAAGAAAAAAAAAGTGTGGGGGTGGAGGCGGCTCTCTTTTTCACATAAAAATGGGAGGAGTTAAGCTTGGAACTAGTGGGGATAAGAATAAAACCATTACAGAAAATAAAATAAAATAAAATAACACAGTGAAGAGACGGTGAGAAATTTTTGATAACATAATTTGAGAACAAGGATTTGTTGGCAACCCTGAAAACCACACCAAGGTGTTAGATTGGTGGAGTCAGACTGGACCTCAGTTCAGGAACCTAGGGACTTGAGTTCTGGCTTTGAAAAAATGTGGAGTCAAGACTCAAACCATAAAAGAAAGTTTATTTAGAAAGTTATAGAGGTGGGTCCTGGCTGTGTAGGTCAGTGGATTGAGCAAAGGCCTTTGGACTAAAAAGTTGCCGGTTTGATTCCCAGTTGGAGCATATCCCAGGTGCCCTGTTGGGAACATTCAGAGAGGCAGCCCGGAGGCAACAGATACATCAATGTTGTTTCTCTCTCCCTTTCTCTCTACTTCCCCTCTTTTCAAAAATAAAGAAATACTTTTTTAAAATATCACAGGTGAAAAAGTGAGCTGTAGAAGAAATGGGCTCAGGAAACAAGTTAGGGAGGCAGAAGAAGGGCCCTTGGAGCTTAGGAGAAAAAGAGAGGCAAGGAAAATGCATCTGGAGGACAGGGGGTAAGGAGAGGCAGGGGCGCGCTCCAGAAAGAGACCAGCACTGGGTCCTCTGTCTTAAGGGTATTTATTTGGAAGCCTCAAGGGAGGATCCTGATAGAATATTAGCTTTCCAAGTGTGTCCTTTCAGGGATGTGATCTCCATTGATTCTCTACTGAAAGGTTGGTGCCAGAGCAAGGGGTCATTAGTCTACATAGCTGATCCTGATGCCAGCTTGTCTGATTTGGCTGCTTTTCTGGGCCTGGAGCTGAAACACAACTGACGCCTAGATGTATTTAATGCAGGTCAGACCTCATTGCCTAGGGGTTTAATGCTCCAGGGCTATTTTCTGGCTCCCTTGTTTATTCCCCCTAGAAAGGGGACTAACCCACATAACTAGCAACATGGGAGGAAAGATTAGGGGATGGTTGGTGTTATATCCAGACGAAAGCGAGACACCAAATGCTGGAGACTTTCAGGGATTCAAAAATGTTGTTTATTGGCCAAACAACAGACCTGCGCAGGGGCGACCTCGATCTCATGAGGTGCGCGCTGTCGCTTATAGCTAGGGCTTTTTAGAGCAGAGCAAGCGAGCCCAGACACAGAAGATAAGATGGTAGTTAGTGATTGACTATCAGGGTGGGGGGGCTGAGGTGGTCTTGAGGCCTTAATCCGCCTACCTCCGGGCTGTCTGGTTGCCCTAATTAGTGTTACAAGTTTATATCTTGGGTCAACAGTCTTTTCCGCCGCAGGTTTCTTGCTCGGTGTCTATGGACTCCAGGGGTCCCGGAATCCCTTCGTCCCTGCAGAGGTCCCCTGCAGAGCGACTGCGCTTCTCTTTAACTAGGTGTCTAAATAAGCTTCCTCCTTTCCTAGTTTCAATAATGCTAGTAATACACATCAGGCTTTTGCTGGGGTTCCACAGTTGGTCCCAGCCACATGACCAGCAGTATGAAAGGTCAGTGATCTAAACTACATGACCAGGGATATGCTAGGGGAGGGAAGGTAAACCTGAGGGCCAGATTCCTAGTTTTCCCAATTTTATCCATTGCTAGGTACCCAGGGCTTTCCTGCCTGGTAACCTTCTGTACCTGGCCCATTGTCCTTGCTCTGTTCATGATGGCCTACCACAGATTCAGACATTCTTAGAGCCAGATATGCTTCTAGCCTTCTCAGTGTATAACCCAAGAAATTCCTTTTTCTAAGGCAGTTTCAGTTGAGTGTAAAAAATGGTCAATTTGCCCTGGCTAGTATGGCTCAGTGGATTGAGTACCAGCCTGCAAACCCAAGTTTCACTGGTTCAATTCAAATCCCAGTCAGGGCACATACCCAGATTGCAAACCAGGTCTCCAGCCAGGCCCATAGCCGGAGGCAGGCGAAAGGCAACCATACACTGATGTTTCTCTCCCTTTCTTCCTCCCTCTCTCCCTCTCTGTCTAAAAATAATGAATAAAATTTTTCACAAAAAAGGGCAATTTTCCATCTAAAGTGATGAGTTACACCATGCTTTAGGCTATAAAATCAAGTAGCTTTGAAAATGGAGGGTTTAGCCCTGGCTGATATGGCTCAGTGGATTGAGTGCCAGCCTGCTAACCAAAAGGTCACCAGTTTAATCAGGGCACATGCCTGGGTTATGGGCCAGGTCCTCAGTTGGGGTGTGTGAGAGGCCCACACATTGATATTCCTCTCCCTCCCTTCCCCTCTCTCTGAAAAGAAATAATTTTTGTTAAGATTTTTATTTATTCTTTTCAGAGAAAAGGGTAGGGAGGGAGGAAGGAAGAAGGTGAGAGAAACATTAATGTATGGTTGCCTTTCACCTGCTTCCAGCTACAGACTTGGCTGGAGTCCTAGCTTGCAACCTGGTTGTGTGCCCTGGCTAGGGAATCGAACCAGCGACCTTTGGGTTTGCAGGCCGGTGCCTATCTACTGAGCCACCAGCCAGGGCCAGGAATAATTCTTTTTTAAGATTTTTTAATTTATTATTTTCAGAGAGAGGAGAAGGGAGAGAGGCAGACAGGGAGAGAGAAGAGACATCAATGTATAATTGATTGCCTTTCACCTGCCTCCAGCTTCAGATCTGGCTGGATACCTGGAGGCAACCTGGCTGAGAAGAAATAATTTTTTAAATAAAAATAAATCATATGCTTTCCCTATGATCGAGCAGTTTCACTCCTAATTTTATAGAGAAACTTTCGCATATATGCACCAGAACACACTTACAAGAATGTTAAAAAAAAAAAAAGAAATAGAATGTTCATGGCACCATTGTTCATAAAGGAAAAAAAAAAATGCTACTCAAATGTCTGATAAGAGAATAAACATATTTTTAAAAAGTCACATAATAAGCATGATATAAAAAGGGGTTGATAGCCAGATACATCCAAAAGAAAGAAAGAAAGAAAGAAACTAGGCCACCTTCTTAAACCACACATAAAAATAAATTTGAAATGCTAAAACCCTAAATGTTATACTCGAAACCATAAAACCCCTAGAAGAAAACATAGGCAGTAAAATGCAGACACTTTAAGAACTTATACAACTCAACACCAAAAGATAAATAATAAATAATGAGCAAGGGACCTGAATAGATATTTCCCATTAGAAGACATAGAGTTGACCAAGAGGTATGTGTTAAAATGCTCCTTATCACTGATCATCAGAGAAATGCAAATGAAAATCTCAATGAGATGTGACCTCATACCTGACAGAATGACTATCATCAATAAACCAACAAACAAGTGTTGGTGAAAATTTAAACAAAAAGGAACCCTTATGCACTGTTGGAGGGGATGCTATTAAAAAAAAAAAAAAAAAGGGGGGGGGGTTGAATAAACTGCAGTTCCCCACAACATGAAAAAAGCAAGTCAGAACTCTATATAATTGTATGGTACCATTATTATAAAGATAAGGAAACAGGAATAAGTAATAATATATTGTTTAAATTAACATACTTATGTAGTAAAACTATATATATATATATATATATTTTTTTTTTTTTTAAGATTTTATTTCATTATTTTTTTAGAAAGAGGGGAAGGGAGAGAGGCAGAGAGGGAGAGAATCAATGTATGGTTGTGTTTCACCTGCCTCCAGCCACAGATCTAACTGGAGACCTGGTTTGCAACCTGGTTATGTGCCCTGGCTGGGGAATCGAACCAGTAAAAATATAAAACTATATTTTAAAAACCAAAGAAAGACCCTGGCTGGTAGCACAGTGGACAAGGCGCCAGCCTGCAAACCCAACAGTCACTGGTTCGATTCCCCAGCCAGGTCCCCAGCCAGGTCCACAGCTAGGTCTATAGCTAGAGGCAGGTGAAAGGCAACCATACATTGATGTTTCCCTCTCTGCCTCTCTCCCTTCCCCTCTCTTGAAAAATAATAAACAAAATCTTAAAAACAAAAAACAAAAAAAGCAAAGGAAACCTGGCTCAGTGGATTGAGTGTGGGCCTTCAAACCAAAGATTCATCAGTTTGATTCCCAGTCAGGGTATATGCCTGGGTTGTGGGCCAGGTTCCCAGTTGGGGTATGCAATCACATATTGATGTTTCTCTCCCTCCCTTTTCCTCTCTCTAAAAATAAATGAATATCTTTAAAAAAGAAAAAGGAAAACCAAAGCAATCATGAATTGAAAATTCAGGGTAGTGAATACCTCTTGGAGTTACTATTTCCCTTTGGGAGAGAGCAAAGGTGACTATTCAATAATCACTACTAATTTCAGAACATTTTCATCACCCCTAGTAGAAACTCTGCACATTTGTTAGTCACTTCCTATTTCTCACTCTCCATAGCCCCTAGCAACCACTAATTATTTTCTGTTTCTATTTTGCCTATTCTAGGCACGTCTTATAAATAAAATAATAGAATATGTGACCTTTTGTGTCTGGCTTCTATCACTTAGCATTTTTTAAAAAGGATTTTATTTATTATTTCCAGAGAGAGAGGGAGAGAGGCAGAGAGGGAGAGAAACATCAATGTATGGTTGCCTTTCACCTGCCTCCAGCCATGGACCTGGCTGGAGACCTGGCTTGCAACCTGGTTTTGTGCCCTGGCTGGGGAATTGAACCAGTGACGTTTGGGTTCGCAGGCCAGTGCCTTATCCACTGTGTGCTACCAGCCAGAGCCAGCATGTTTTTAAGGTTCATTCATTGTGTACCAAGCAACAGTCAGTACTTCACTCCTACTTATGGCTGAATGATATGCTGTTCTATGGATATGCTACATTTTATTTATAGGTTCATCAATTACATTTTATCCACTCATCAACTAATGGACATTGGGATTGTTTCCACCATGAATAATGACACTATGGATATTTGAGTACAAGTTTTCATTGGATAGTATGTTTCAATTCTCTTGGATATAGTGCTAGAAGTCGAATTGTGGGATCATGTGATAGCTCTATGTTCAATTTTCTAAGGAAATGACAGACTGTTTTCTCATTTAAAAAAAGGTTTTATTTATTTATTTTTAGAGAGAAGGAAAAAGAGGGAGAAAGAGAGGGAAAGAAACATTGATGTGAAAGAGCAACATTGACTAGTTGCCTCTCATATGTGCTTCATATGCACCGTGACCTAAGTGCCTCAACCAGAGACAGAACCTGCAACCTAGGCACATACCCTAACTGGGAATTGAACCAGCAACCTTTCACTTTGCAGGATGACACCCAACCAACTGAGCCACACTAGTCAGGGCGACCAAACTATTTTCCATAGCAGCTGTGCCATTTTACATTCCCACCAGCAAAATCTGAGGATTCTAATTTGTCCACATCTCTGCCAGCACTTGTTATTCTGTTCTGTTTTTTCCTAATTATCCCTGTCCCATTGGGTATGAATTGACAATTCCTTGGGGTTTTCATTTGCATTTCTTTTTTTTTTTTTTTTTTTTAAATTTTATTGTTGTTGTATTACATCCATCCCCTTTTTGCTCCCCTCTGTCCCCCTCCCCACCCACCCATTCCCACCAAAGTCAACCCCACCTGTTGTCCATGTTCATGGTTCCTTGCATTTCTTTAATGACTAATAATGTTGAACATCATTTGATGTGCTTGCTAAACATTTGTATATCTTCTTTGGAGAACATTTAAATCCCTTAATCATTTTTAATTGAGTTATTTGACTTTTTATTAAGCTTAAGAGTTTTTTAATATATTCTGAATATCAGACACTTACCAGATATATAATTTGCAAATATTTTTCTCATTCTGTGGGTTGTCTTTTCACTTTTTTATTTACTTCAATATTGTTTTATTTTTTCAATCATAGTTAACATACAGTAAGTATTATATTAGTTTTAGGTACAGAACCCAGTGATTAGACATTTATATAACTTATAAAGTTAGCACCCTGATAAATTTTGTACCCATGTGTCACATACATGGTTATTACAAAATTACTGACTATATTCCCTATGCCATATTGTATATCCCTGTGACTACTTTGTAACTGCCAAATTGTGCTTCTTAATTCCTTCATGTTTTTTACCCAGTCCACTACTGACCCTGCTACCTGGCAACCGTCTATGAGTAGACAGTTTGTATCTATGAGTTTGCTTCTATTTGTTCATTTAACTTGTTCTTTAGATTCCCATAAAAGTGAAACCATATGGTATTTGTCTTATTTCACTCAGCACAATATCCTCTAGGTCCATCCATGTTGTTACAAATGGCAAGATTTCATTCTTTTTATGGCTGAGTAATATTCCATTGTGTATACTAGATCTGGAAAAAATCGAGCCATTGTTAATATAGCAAGAATACTTTGTGCAACATCAATACACCCTGGCAGCCAAGGCATGAACAATTACAACTTCACTGTACTAGTCAGTGGGGGTGGTAGACTCCATTGAGTGAGCATGTGTACTGTGTGGTCATTAAAAATGCCTAAGCAAGTAGAACAACAAATCTGCATCCAATTTTGCATTAAGCTTGAACATTCTTCCATGGAAAGTATTGGACGATTCAGAAGGCCTCAGCTACGGGCAACTGGTGATTGGCAGCTTCGTCACAATTCACTTGCTCATGTATCATGTATTATACAGTGGTCTTGGCAAAACAGCAAATCACCCAGACCCCCTACAGCCCAGATTTGGTGCCCTGTGACTTCTGGCTTTTCCCAAAAGCTGAAATCACTTTTGACAGGGAAGAGATTTCAAACCGTTAAAGAGATTCAGGAAAATACGATGGGGCACTCATGGCAACTGGGAAAATTGCATGAGGTCCCAAGGTACCTACTTTGAAGGGGACTGAGGTGTCATTGTCCTATGCACAATGTTTCTTGTATCTGGTATCTTCTTCAATAAATATCTCTATTCTTCAAAGCAAGTGGCTGGTTACTTTTGGGACAGGCCTTGTATATACATCTTTTATATATATATATATATATATATATTTTTTTTTTTTTTTTTTTTTTTTTTAAGATTTTATCCATTATTTTCAGAGAGAAGGGCAGGGCATCTATGTATGGGTGCCTTTCAGCTGCCTCCAGCTACAGACCTGGCTGGAGACCTGGCTTGTAACCTGGTTATGTGCTCTAGCTGGGAAATGAACCAGTGACCTTTGGGTTCGCAGGCTGGCACCTATCTACTGAGCCACCAGCCAGGTCTCCTTTTTTATATTTTAATTTTTTAATTTTATTTTACTGATTTTAGAAAAGGAGGGAGGGATGGAGGAGGGGGGAGAAAAACATCAACTTGTTATTCCACTTACTTGTGCATTCATTGGTTGAGTCTTGTATGTGCTCTGACTGGAGATGTTGATTCTTGTACGTTCCCTGACTGGTGATTGAATCTTCAATTTTGGTGTTATCAGGATGACACTCTAACCAATGGGGCTATGAGGCCAAAGCCCATGTCTTCTGTATCCATTCTTATGTGATGGGCACTTAGGTTTCTTCCTTATCTTGGCTATTGTAAATAATGCTGCAATGAACATACGGATGTGTATGTCTTTTTTTA
This sequence comes from Noctilio leporinus, assembly GCA_004026585.1. Classification (NCBI taxonomy): domain Eukaryota; kingdom Metazoa; phylum Chordata; class Mammalia; order Chiroptera; family Noctilionidae; genus Noctilio; species Noctilio leporinus. The sequence goes on along the minus strand of PVIW01007860.1, from coordinate 16,836 downwards.
AATAAAAATAAATTGTTTTATGTATGTCTTTTTTTTTTTTAATATTTTATTTATTTTTAGAGATGGAAAAGGGAGAGGCAGAGAGGGAGACAAACATAAATGTATGCTTCCCCCCAGCCACAGACCTGGCTGGAGACCTGGCTTGCAACCTAGTTATCTATGCCCTGGCTGGGAATCGAACCAGCAACCTTTGGGTTTGTAAGCTAGTGCCCTATCCACTGTGCCCCCAGCCAGGGCCACTCCACGTGAATTTTAAGATCAACTGTTTATACAGAAAATTCAATAAATCTGTAGCTAAATCTGAGGAGTATTACAATAACAACAATATTGTTTTTCAATCTACAAACACAAGGTGTCGGCCCTGGCTGGTGGCACAGTGGATAAGGCACCAGCCTGCGAACCCAAAGGTCGCTGGTTCGATTCCCAGCCAGGGCACATAACCAGGTTACAAGCCAGGTCTCCATCCAGGTCTGTGGCTGGAGGCAGGTGAAAGGCAACCATACAATTGATGTTTCTCTCCCTCTCTGCCTCTCTCCCTTGCCCTCTCTCTAAAAAATAATAAATAAAATATTTTAATAAATAAAACCACAGGGTGTCTTTTCATTTATCTCTTCTTTAATTTCTTTTAATGTTTTTAAAGCTTTTTCCATTAAAGTGCAGTTGACATACAACATGTTATAGTTTCATGTGCACAACATAGTGATTCTACACTTACATATCTCATGATGTGTTCGCCACGATAAGTCTAGTAACCATGTCACCATACAGTTTTTACAATATTTACTATTCCTTTTTTTCTTTTTTTTTGTAATGTGTCTCCTAATATGGCAAACAGGTCATTCTACTGAAAACAACAAAACATATTGGTAAAATATTGAAGAGTCAACAAGAAGATAAAGAATTATCAGACCAAAATCTAGGTGATGGCAGGATCCAAATAGTAAGTAGTTGCAGTGATGTCACTTTTACCCTAGGGAATTTACCTTACTTATCAACTTAAGCTTGGTTTTTCTGGGCCTCATGGGGCAAGTGGGACAAACTAGAACCTCAAAGTGTTCTAGTTTCAATGTAAGGGTGAATTTCAAGTAAACACAACCCCATCCAACAGACTGGAAAGAAAGTTGCTTTGGAAAAGGGAGATTTCAGGAAGCTGTAGTAGGGGCACCGGACCCATAATATAGCCCTTTCAGTGATATGCAGCCCAAATATGCATCTCCTAATGATTAAAAGAAAAATCCATCCTGGCTGGTGGCACAGTGTATAAGGTGCCGGCCTGCAAACCCAAAGGTCGCTGGTTCGATTGCCAACCAGGGCGCATAACCAGGTTCCAAGCCAGGTCCCCAGCCAGGTCCATGGCTGGAGGCAGGTCTTTAAGGCAACCATACTTTGATGTCTCTCTCCTCTCTGCCTCTCTCCCTTCCCCTCTCTCTAAAAAATAATTAATCTTAAAAAAGAAAATCCCAAACAATGAACGTAGCTTAAAATGGTCCCTCATGGCAGAATTGAAAGCAAATCCTCTGGAGAAATTAATCTACATCCTAGGCCTCAAAATACCCCCAGAAATAATTTTACAAGGAAAACCCAGCTCATAGTAAAAAAAAAAAAGGGCACACAAAAATAATGAGAATGAGTAAAAACAACCAACAGAAGCAGTTTTGATCATTCCAATTATCAGTTAAAAAATAAAAATAAACTAGTTTTGGCCCTGGCTGGGTAGCTCAGTTGGTTAGAGCATTGTCCCAAAATGTCAAAGTTGGAAGTTTGATCAGGGCACATACAAGAATCAACAAATGACTGCGTATGTAGGAGTCACTGGTATGTCCCGAAAGTATCGAGCCATATAATGTTTTAATTATATTGATATTGGCTCGATACTTTCTGGACAGACCTGTAAGTGCAACAACAAATTAACAAAGGCATGTTTCTCAACCTTAGTATCCTCTCCTGGGTTAATGTTATCAAGATGTAATCACAGAATGTTAGAATTGACAGAGACTTCAGAGTTTACACAGTACACACAATTCCTTCATTTCCTGGAAAGTTAGAGTGACTTACTCATGAACTTTCTACAACCTTCCTCTCTTTGGCATCTCAGATCGCTGCTCTTTTCCATTACTTCAGACTTTCAGTGTTCTTTCAAGATTCAAGCATGTAACAAAAACACCCAAAACTGAAAACACTAAACAAATATATAGACTTTTACATAGAGTCAGATAACACTGTTAACCATTAGCTTTCACTGTAGCCTGAACGCTTATCTGAAAGTACCTCATACACTACGTTTAACTTGAAGATTATTTAAAATTCAGAAACTATGCAATTGAAGGTCAGAAAAATAAAAGGAAAAAAAAAAGTGGTTGGCTTGGCAAATAACTGTAAAAGGAAAACAAAACTCATACGATAGTAATTATATTCTCTTACCATGTCTTTCTGGGTTTTTCCTAGTTTGTACAAAGTGATATTGGGCAAGTACCTTGTTTTTACACATTTCTGAAGGAATAGGGGTTACTCGAAATAGAATTACCTAGTCTATACTACATATTGCATCAGTCCTCTAATTTAATACCATTCCTTTTGGGCCACTGCCAAAACAACGCTATGAAACCAACAGAAACCACAGTCCAGGCAAATACTCCAACTCCGGAAACGTTGATGGCTTGCCTGCAGCACCTCCTCGCAAAAAGAGTCTCTTCGGTATTGGGAGTTGTAGTCCCTCAGGGCCTTTACTTCCGGGATGTGGGGAAGGATCCGCATCTGGAGAACTACATTTCCCAGGGAGCTGTGCGTACCTTTCCCCGCCTCCGCTAGTGTCGGACTCCACCCTCTCCGTCTCTTCCCTCCTAGGACTGCACTGCTCACGCCTTCCTGTTAGTCTGAGCTGGGTGAAGTTCACTTGGATCAGCTGATCCCAACTGACAACAGGAGAGGAGGAAGCCCAGGAGGCTGCGAAGGAGGAGGGGGGCGGAGATGGAGATGAGGATGGATCTACTGGTGCCCTGAGAACAGCCCCGGTTCCAGCCGGAGCCCCGCGGTCCCCAGACGCCGCCTGGCCGCGGCCGAGCTGCTCCGTGGTGGGGTCCCCAGGCCACCGCGGGCGGGCAGGGAGGGGCACGGCCCTGTGCTGGGCTAGCGATAGTCCTGGAGCTCCGGCTGCCCCTGAGAGGCGGGGGGGTGGCGGGTGCGGCTGTGGTGGGGGTGGGGTGGCATAAACAATGGATTTGGCTCTGGCCTCTGCCAGTGCTTGTGGGGGGATTTGGGGACCCTTCTTTGTTCTTAGACTCTGCTCGTACCCCTCGGGCTGTAGTGCTACCCGGGAGGAAGGACGGTGAGGAATCCCCGGCTGGAGAGGGCTGGGGAGAGACGTCGAAGTGTAGCGGGGCAGAGTGGGCAGATTGTTTGCTTTGCCTGGAGGGCGGTGAGGGATTTTTTTGGAAGGCTGATTTTATATTTTTCTCAATTGTGACAGGTTTTGATTTTTGTTTCCGTGTGGGAGCTGGTTGGGCACGTCTGAGGTTAGGGTGTAAATAAGGTCTCCTAGTCACTCCCTTGCCTTCCTTGTTTATCTAAAAATAAGATTGATAGATTGATTACGGTGGAGGAGGACTAGGAAACATCTGCAAGAAGGCCTTTGCGTTTCTTTGGGGCATTAGGACGGGTGTCAAGGCTAAAGGGAGTAAGGAATATAACAGAAGTGACAAAAGCCCCTTTCTTGGCCCAGTTACCCCTCCCCATTTTTCCAAGTTATTTTTAAGTTTCTGAGTAACAAAGAGAAAAATTGTTTCAACTCACTGCAGGTCAGGCTTTTCGGTGGGCCCTAGTGGAGAAATTCTGTCTCCTGTTGCTCTCTATTTATTTATTTATTTATTTGTTTGTTTGCAGTTTGAGAAGAAACAAAGGAAGTACAGTAATTGTTTTTTATTTTTTTCAAGCATGAAATGGTGACTCTTGTTTCCAGGTTTAGAGTCATTAGGAGGTTGAAACAACTCTAGGACTTCAATGGAACTAAAGTTTATTATCTTTTTTTTTTTTTAAAGATTTTACTTATTATTTCCAGACAGAGGACAAGGGAGAGAGGCAGAGAGGGAGAGACATCAATGTATGGTTGCCTTTCACCTGCCTCCAGCTATGGACCTGGCTGGAGACCTGGCTTGCAACCTGGTTATGTGCCCTGGCTGGGAATCGAACTGGTGACCTTTGGGTTTGCAGGCTGATGCCTTATCCTCTGTGCCACCAGCCAAGACCTAGTGTAAATTTTATAAGCAAAAATGAGATGTCTTACAGGAGTTTTGGTGGTGTTTTTGATCATTATTTTGCTTTTCAAGGTGTACTTCTGTTTTTAGATGAGTGATATCCTTTTCCTTCTTCTATTCTAGGTACCCCTTGAAATACTGACTTGAGGTTGGATTATACTGAAAAGCACCTGACCACTCTCTTTTATTACCAGAACCTTATGCTTGAGGCCCAGCACATGAGCCCACCTCAGTGAACCCTTCAGATCTCTCTCAGATAGCCATAAAAGACCCTTCCAAGTAAATTTTGACCACATATTTGCCTGCACTTTATGGAGGATGAAACCATCAAACCAGATCAACGCTGCTGATACAAGAGTTTTGGAGACAGAAAATAAAAAATTCAAACAGTTGTGATTGTGTGAAGAATTCGAATGGGACACCAAGTTGTGTTTGTGTGTGTGTGTGTTTAAGGTGTTCAGAAAGAGCTCTGTGGTATTTTCTGTGCCATCTTCACACTCAAAGCCCTTGCATTCCCTCCCGGGGACAGCGCAGTGACTGTTTTATGGTGGGTGATTTCCTTACCAACCTGAGTATGAGTACTCAGGCTGCCCCAGCACAGAAGGGCCTGAATCCAGGGCTGCTGTGCCAGGAGAGTTACGCCTGCAGCGGGACTGAGGAGGCTGTGTTTGAGTGTGACGAGTGCTGCAGTCTGCAGTGTCTCCGCTGCGAGGAGGAGCTCCATCGGCAGGAGCGCCTGAGAAACCACGAGCGGATAAGACTCAAACCTGGCCACATCCCTTACTGTGACCCCTGCAAGGGCCCCAATGGGCATTCACCAGGTGTGAGGCAGAGGGCCGCCGTGAGGTGCCAGACCTGTAAAGTCAATTTGTGCCTGGAGTGCCAGAAGAGGACTCATTCTGGTGGTAACAAACGGAGACATCCCGTTACTGTGTACCATGTCACTAAGGTCCAGGAGTTACTGGAAGATGAAGAGATGGATGAGGAGACCAAGAGGAAGAAGATGACTGAGAAGGTTGTGAGTTTCCTCCTAGTAGATGAAAATGAAGAAATTCAGGTAAGCATTAGGGGATTCATGTGGTAGCAAGGGCAGATCTGGTATTGGAAGGTATTTCTCAAAGGGACAGTCCAGGACAAGTCAACACTTTAATCATTAAAAAGCAAGACCCCTGCCCTGCCTGGTATGGCTCAGTGGAATGGCACTGGCTTGCGAACCCAGGTGTGGCTGGTTTGATTCCCAGCCAGGGCATGTAACTAGGTTGCAAGCCAGGTCTCCAGCCTGTCTGTAGCTGGAGGCAGGTGAAAGGCAACCATACATTGATATTTCTCTCTTTCTTCCCCCCTCCCTGCCCTTCTCTCTAAAAATGATAAATTAAAAAAATAACAAGACCTCTGAAAGCTTAAATTGCAAGGAGTCAGGTTTAGTTACCAGTTGTGTGACCTTGGGCTGAATTTCTTTACTGCTCCGAACCTTATTTTTCACATCTGTAAATTGGGAATATTGACGACTTCGTTGGGATGTTGTGAGGAAATGACAGTGTTTATGTAGCCTGTTGCATAATAAGTGCTCAATATGTGGTAGCTGATGTTATTATTAGAAAGAACCGATTTAGAACAGTTTTCTGAATGAGCACTTGGGCAAGTTGTGAATAAATGCAAATGGTGAGGGATTATGTGTGTGCGGGGAAAGGAACACTGATGGTTTGGTTTGAGTCCCATGGGAGTGCTAGGCAGTAACTTATAAACATGCTGCCCTGATTTTGGAGGCAGGTCTTTAAAAAGTGGCATTTAAAAACGGTAGTATTCTTTTCAGATGGGCTCTTCTCACTGGCACGTATAGGCTTCTGTTGAGTAAAAGCCAGTGAGGACACCTGGGACTGCAGGAGGACTAGAGGACGTGTGGTTGGATTCCCAGCTGGGGAGAGGATAGTGTGTGACAGTTGGGTGATTGGGGAAGGGGTAGTATAATGTTTATACTTCCCAGAGAAGGTAGTTTAAAGTCTGTGCTTTAGAGTGAAGACTGAATTCATATTCTGGCTGCAACAGTTACTGGCTGTATGACCATGGGCAAATTATTTCAACTTCGTACCTCAGTTTCACTTCTACTTCACAGTAGTAGTAGAGGATTCAGAGATTAGGAATGGGAAGGACTTACTGTAGGGTCCCCACATAGTGTCCACTACTGATCTCTTCTTTTTGTATCAGTATTTGTGGTACATTGACTCAATATTTTTATCAATGATGGCTCCTTGACTCTATATATTGCAGGATTGATTACTTAAATGAACCATTTGAAAACTGTAACACTAAATATTTTTCCTTCTAAAACTAAAAATATATATATTTATTGATTTTAAGGGAGACATCAATTTTTTTGTTCCACTTATTTATGCATTCGTTGATTCATTCTTGTTTGTACCCTGACCAGGATCGAACCTGCAACCTTGGCATATCAGGACAGTGCTCTAACCAACAGAGCTACTGGCCAGGAGCCCACAAAGTATTTTTTTAAATTTTATTTTGTTTTATTTTATGTATGTATGTATGTATTTTTTAGGGAGAGGGGAAGGGAGAGAGAGAGAGAGAAACATCACTGTGTTCTTGCCTCTTGCATGCCCCTAAGTGGGGACCTGGAAATAGAACCAACAACCCTTTGGTTTGCAGGCCACACTCAATCCACACTGAGTCACACCAGGCAGGGCCCACTAAGTATTTTTCATCTCTGTATTTTTCTTCCTTGGATAAACTTATGGAAATGAATTACATCCTGATTCCTATGTAGTAGTCCCCCACTTATCCACAGAATGTACATTCCAAAAACCTCCAGCAAACACATGCCTGAAACTACAGATAGTGCTGAACCCCATGTATACTGTTTTTTTTTTCTTTTCTTTTCTTTTCTTCTTTTTAAAGATTTTATTATTTTCAGAGAGAAGGGAAGAGATAGAGGCAGAGAGGAAGAGAAATGTCAATGTCTGATTGCCTTTCACCTGCCTCCAGCTATAGACCTGGCTGAAGACCTGGCTGGAGACCTGGTTATGTGCCCTGACTGGGAATCGAACCAGCGGCCTTTGGGTTTACAGGCCGGCACCTATCCTCTGAGCCACCAGCCAGGGCCTCAATACTGTTTTTTTTTTCTATGATAAACTTTAATTTATAAACTAGGCACATTAAGAGATTAATAACAATAACTAATAAAATAGAACAATTATTACAGTATACTGTACAAAGTTATGTGAATGTGGTGTCTTTCAAAATATCTTGCTGTACTGTATGTACAGTATGAATTCAACCAGCAATCTTTTGGTTTTCAGGCTGATGCTCAATCCACTGAGCCACACCAGCCAGAGCCGGAATTTTCTATTTAATATTTTTGGGCCATAGTTGATGGTGAGTCACTACAACTGGAAATAAAAAACCATAGATAAGGGGAAACTGCTGTACTTCCATTGTCAGCTAAAAACTTTGCTAACGCAGAGTTTTCTTTATTGGCTGAAAGGAACTAATAAGAGGGATGCATCCCATTCTGCCTCTTGTTAGCTGTAATGCCATCATTATTAATTATGCTCTAATTGGGTGACAGTATGGACTAAATGTAAATGGGGCACTTGGTTTTGGATGATTCTTCCTGGTCTGTCACCAGTTCTCTTCATTGCCAGCCTTTGGAAAGTCATATTTCAGATTGCTGTTACTTTCATAAAGTGGAGGAAGATTTGGGACGAACCAGTAATTGTCATGGATATTGTGTTGGCACTAAAAAGAATACTTTTTGAGCCCTGTCTGGTGGCCCAGTGGATATGGCACCGGCCTGCGAACCCAAAGGTCGCTGGTTTAATTCCCAGCCAGGGCACATAACCAGGTTGCAAGCCCGGTCTCCAGCCAGGTCCGTTGCTGGAGGCAGGTGAAAGGCAACCAACCATACATTGATATCTCTCTCCCTCTCTGCCTCTCTCCCTTCCCCTCTCTCTAAAAATAACAAATAAGGGGGGAGGAAGAGGCAAAGAAGGGTAGCAGTTTAGTCAAGGAACTAGCATGGAAGAACCATGGACATGGACAACAAGTGGGATTGACTTTGTGGGGTAGAGTGGGTGGGTAGGGAAGGGGACAGAGTGGAGGAAAAAGGGGATGGATGTATTACAACAACAATAAAATTAAATTTAAAAAGATAAATCTTTAAAAAAACTTTGAGGAGAAGAGGATGTGTATTTATTTTTTTAAGATTTTATTTATTATTTTCAGAGAGAGGAAGGGTGAGAAGCAGAGAGGGAAAGAAAAAGAAACATCAATGTAGGGTTGCCTTTCACCTGCCTCCAGCTATGGACCTGGCTGGAGACCTGGCTTGCAAACTGGTTATGTGCCCCGGCTAGGGAATCATACCAGTGACCTTTGGGTTTGCAGGCCAGTGCCTTATCCACTGTGCCAGCAGCCAGGGCAGATGTGTATTTTTTGTTTTGTTTTGTACTATTGGTACATGTTCCTTAGTAGAGAACTGGGAAAACAAAAGGAAGTATAATGAAGAAGGTAAATCCAACTATCCCCAAAATGATAATTGTCCATCTTTTTTTCTCTTCTAGTGTGTAATGTGTATATAGTTGGGTTGTTTGTAAAGATTTCTCCCATCATAAACACTCACCATTTCCCAGGAAATAATAGTTTCATAATTGCAAGCAGCATTGGTTGGGACTAACAGATTGGACATAGAATATTAGGTGGAAGCCCTGGCTGGTGGCTCAGTGGATAAGGTGCCAGCCTGCGAACCCAAAGGTTGCTGGTTTGATTCCCAGCCAGGGCAACATAATCAGGTTGCAAGCCAGGTCTCCAGCCAAATCTGTAGCTGGAGACAGGTGAAAGGCAACCATACATTGATGTTTCCCTCCCTCTCTTCCTCTCTCCCTTCCCCTCCCTCTGAAAAATAATAAATAAAATATATTAAAAAAAAAAAAGAATATTAGGTGGAGATTTGTTCTCTTAGAGTCATATGTGGAAAGTACTTTGAGAAAATATCTGGTTCAGTTTTCTAATGTAAATGTCCAAAACAATTAAATGATTGCCAGATACAAATCTAGATTATGCAGTCAGCTAGCTAGATTGTAAACTCCTGGAGTGCAGGGCTGTGCCTTATGCCCTGTATCATGTATGGTGGTGGGCACATTGTCAGTGCATAAGTACTTGGTTTGGTTGGAGATGTCAGATCTTAACTTCAGTTTTTAAAAAATGGATGTGCCCTGGCCAGTGTGTCTCAGTGGATTGAGTGCTGGCCTGTGAACCAAAGGGTCATAGTTTGATTTCCAGTCAGGACACCTGCCTGGGTTGCGGGCCAGAGGCAACCACACATTGATACTTCTCGCTTTCTCTTTCTCCCTCCCTTCTCTTCTCTCTAAAAAATGAATAAAAATCTTTTTAATAAATAAATACATAAAATAAAAAATGGATGTCACACACATACCTAGTTAAAAAAAAAAAGCTAAAATTATATACAAAGGCATTCAATAATAGCTTCTCTCCTACTCCATACCCTTGGTCTTTTCTTAGAAAAGTCACCATTAGCAGCTAACGGCATGCTAGTCTAGAATTCATTTTATGTATAATTACATATGAATGTATCCTTTTAATTTTTCAACAAAAGTCTGATGTACTTTAGGTTCTGTGGCTTTTCTTCAATGAAAGGTACCTCTCGTAGAACTTCCATTATCAGTACAGTGAGGTCCACCTCATTATTTAAAGGCTGCCTAGTATTATGTTGAATAGTTTTCCTATAATTTTAGCCTGTTAATGGATATTTGAGTTACTACAAACAAGAGTGTATTGACTAACTTGTGAATCTATTTAGAAGTGGAATCTTTTGCATTTTAGATTTAGATTGCTATTATCAAATTTCTGAACCTCATTTTTTAGCCTCTGCAGTACTTCCGTGAATCTTTCTTGAGTTCTGGACTTGGTTCGTAATAGCTAAGATTTAACCAGCTCTTATTCTGGGGCTAGGGACTGTTCTTAGCATTTTACAAGTATGAGTTTATCAAATCCTGATGACAACTCTGTTAGTTTCTTATTGCTTTACGTAACTCAGAAGTCCTAAAAATGGGTCAATAGGGCTGTGTTTCTTCTAGAGGGAAGAATTTGTTTCCTTGTCTTTTCTAGCTTCTAGATCACAGGGGACCTTGGGGACCATAGAAATAGAAGTATAGAATATAAGGGTAATGGGAAGCACCATTTGCTTTTTGCTAGAAAGTCACATAATCTCATAGAATTTTTAAAGAAGTGTCTATTGACTGTAGTGTAGTGTAGTGTAGATTGTGGTGATTGTAGAGGTCAAGAAAGAAAGCAGTGAAACCACTTAGGAGGCTATTGCAGAGGGTGAAGTGAGGCAGCTTAGATTTGGTGTTGTCTATTCATATGATGAGATGGAAAAACATTGGTGGATGTGGGACAACGTTTGGATGTAAAATGGAAATGCTGCTGATGTATGGGGTGGTGGGGTGAGGGAATGAGAGAACTCAGTGTTGACGCCTAGCCGTTTGGTTTGTGTAAACACCATCTGCTTAATACCCTATATTTTGTTGAATTGATAAAACTAAAAGTGTTTAAGAACTTAACTTGCTCAATAAAGAGAGCTAAATTAGTCTCATTTGGTGTTATCTAACACAGTGATTCTCAGCCAGGAGTGATTTTGCTTCCTTAGGAGGTATTTGGCGATGTCTGGAGACCTCTTTGGTTGTCACAGATTGGGGAGGTGAGCTGGTGGAGGGAGATGTGCTACTGGCTAGTGGTTAGAGGCCAAGGTGCTGCTAAGCATCAGACAATGAATAGGGGAGCCGCTACGAAAAGAATTATCTGGTGCAAAATGTCAGTAGTGCTGAGATTGAGAAACTCATCTAACAGATTAAGGTTTGGTCCAATAGGAGACCTGGTTTCTAGTGAAGTGGAAAATATATCAGGAACAAAACATTTATTCAGTATACCAGTTTTTTTTTTTTTTTTCTCCTTTTGATTCTGTTCACTTCTAAAAAGTAATCTAGGTGAAATCAATATGTTCTTTTTGTTTTGTTTTGTTTTATTTTTTTATTTTAATTTTATTGTTGTTATATTACATCCATCCCCTTTTTGCTCCCCTCTGTCCCCCTCCCCACCCACCCAAAGTCAATCCCACCTGTTGTCCATGTCCATGTCCATGTCCATGTCCAAGGACAACCTAGTCCTTTATACTAGGTTCTTGTCTAAACTGATCCCCTTTCCTGCCTCTGCCTCTCCTCTTCCCCCTCCCAATATGTTCTTTAGGCATAGTTTATAACCACTGCGGTGAAATGGTTAGGCTTTCTGGGTTGTATTCATTGATTTTTCTGGACCTTAGTGGAACTGTGCTAGGAAAACTAAAGGACTTAGAAGATCCATTTCTTACAGCCCATAATAAGTAGATGATCCAACAAGTCATCCATAATCTTTTTTTTTTTTTTTAAGATTTTATTTATTATTTTTAGAGAGGGGAAGGGAGGAAGGCAGAGAGGGAGAGAGACATCAATGTATGGTTGCCTTTCACCTGCCTTCAGCTACGGACCTGGCTGGAGACCTGGCTTGCAACCTGGTTATGTGCCCTGGCTGGGGAATCAAACCGACGACCTTTGGGTTCTGATCATCCATAATCTTTTGAAGTTAGAGAAAACAGCCTTAGCAAATAATTCAAAGGTTAGAAGAGTTTTAATACTTAGAGTTGTTAAGGGAGGAAGAGGATAGTATTTTCTTACCTGTTGGGTCTTGTGAGGAATTCTGGCATCTTATCAAAATGTTTATTAGTAAGAGAGAAAAGATTCAAACTTCGAAGTCTTTTTTCTTTCTTTCTTTCTTTCTTTCTTTCTTTCTTTTTTTAAGATTTTACTATTTATTTTTATTTTTAATTTTTTCTAAAATATTTATTATTTTTAGAGAGGGCCAGGGAGAGAGGCAGAGAGGGAGAGAGACACCACTGTATGGTTGCCTTTCATCTGCCTCCAGTCATGAATCTGGCTGGAGACCGGGCTTGCAACCTGGCCACGTGCCCTGGCTGGGAATCGAACTAGCAACCCCTGGGTTTGCAGGCTGGTGCCTTATCCACCGTGCCACCAGCCACGGCTACTTATTATTTTTAGAGAGAGAGAGAGGGAGAGAGACATCAGTGTATGGTTGCCTTTCACCTGCCTCCAACTATGGACCTGGCTGGAGACCTGGCTTGCAACCTGGTTATGTGCCCTGGCTGGGAATCGAACCAGTGACCTTTCAAAGTCATTTTTCTCTTCATTCTTATGTACACATATATTTAAACCCCATACAGATTTTTCTTCTTTTTTTTTCCATACCCCATTCTTTTCTTTGCCTCTTTTTCCTGTAACTGCCCTTCCTTCCAAGAGCATAGAGCAGCAGACTGACAAGCTATTATACCTGTTTCACCTCATGCTGACGACCCACTGATTGGGACATTAGGAGAGCCAGGGAGTTTTTCACACTAAAAAACTGAAACTAAGGCCCCTCGTGCCGAGCAGGCAGGGTGCTAATAAAGCCAGTGAACCCCGAGTGGTCAATGAGACGCTAAGAAAATGTCCACTGGATAGGCCCTCCTCCACTCAGGAATTGATAGCCTTGAGCTTCTGAACTGGGAGGCCATGTGAGCCTCTGTGCCCTCCCCTCAGCAAGGGCGGCTGTGGACCTCACCTCTCTGAGACCGTTCCTTGACAAAGGCACATCATGTTGCGTGGCTGCCTCACTTGTTTACAGTCCCAGAATAGTATGGCTCAGAATACTGGGACTTGGCTTTTTTTTAATTGGCTAAAAGAGACATCATTTTAATGGGATCCCGGAATGGAAAATAGCAGAGGATGTTTTTGGACGGTATGGGAATCCTGAATCACAAACTGGCTGTGCTGCTGGCGCTCCTGTCATAGACCTGTCTGCTGGTGGCCCCTTGGCCCTGTCCTCTGCCTCCTGGTCTAGGGTACCTGCTTCCAGGCCCTGTGTTTCTAACAGGCTGGCAGAAACCCCTTAACTTAATTTTGGTCAATAGGTCATAAGCCAGAAGGACCATAATCTTTGCAATTGTGGGGACTTCTCCAGTTTTTTCTTCAAATGTCCAAATTCTTCTAATAATGAAAAGACTGATTTGGGAAGGGAGGGAGTTAGAGAGGGAGAGAAATATCAATGTATGGTTGCCTTTCACCTTCCTCCAGCCACAGACCTGGCTGGAGACCTGGCTTGCAGCCTGGTTATGTGCCTTGGCTGGGAGTCAAACCAGCGACCTTTGGGTTCACAGGCTGTCACCTATCCACTGAGCCACCAGCCAGGGCTATTAGGTGTTATCTTTTAAAAAGCAACAAGATATCATAGATCTGTTTAGGAGCTGTCTGTCAAAATAATACACAATGATTGAAGGAGTAGCAGAGGCGCCCTCACTGCTACTGCCTTTTACTTCTGAAAATCCAAGTAAAAGCCCCTTTTGTTTAGTAGTAATTGTGGGGGGCAGGGCATTGTATGGGGTTACTGGGAAATGCAGGGTTGAGGATGACTCAGATAGGCAAAAAAACTGAAAGGGCTCCTATTGTGTGCCTTCAGTCCCAGCTCTGCATCTTCTGAGCTTTCTCAGCCCTGTGCTGTTAGAACAGGCTCCTGGCATTTAACCTGGAAGGCTGTTTTGTTTAGTACAGGGCTGTTTAAAATCTGACCCATATAAGCCATCAAAATCACTGTGAGTCAGCTTTTCAGGGAACCTATTTTTAACTATTTCAAGTTACCTCCAGGTTGTGTGGTTCCCTTTTTTCTTGGTCTGCCACTTCCTTAAAATGATTGGTTTTTCTGGAATTGAGCAAACATTTGGCTGTTTGAGTCAGGGGTGATATAACTGGAAGACTTCTTAGTAAGGTGACCATACATATTTTCCCTCCTTTGGACTAGAGTCTGGAGGTTGTGTAGCATAGATGGGCATGGCCTTTGGAGGCTGGCTCTGCTTTTCTGAGACTTGCTTGCTAGGGAGGAGCTCCCCAAGATCATTTCTGTCTGGGGTTAGAACTGCTGAATGTATTAAACACGTTTGAATGGTGACAAGGAATCAGAGGAAAGCTAATGGATAAGATTCTGAAGAAGGGGAGGAAAGCTGGATTGTAGAAAGTTCCAGGCAAGAATTGAAAAGACTATGGGAAGAGACACAGAGCGACTTTTGGAGTCAGGAAAGGGTGGAGGCTTCCTTGGAGGATGTTTTGTTCATTTTGACACTCTTTCCAGTGACTTTTGGCTTGCAATTAAGAGGCTCTGTTTGCACTGTTTGTGTGGTTGTCTTGGTAGTGGCTGGTGTTCTTGGGCAGAAGAGTATGGATACCAGTCACACGCAAGCACTTGACCTCTGGCATGACTTCACTGGAGGATGATTCTACTTTGTAATAGCTTCTGGGAATTATTTTCCCCTTCCTGATATTTTTCTACTTGTGCCTGGATTATTGCTGTCTTTCCCAGGGAATTTGAGTCTATAGGGTGGAATGCTTGAAAAGAACTGACAGGGCCTGTTTCTGACATGCAGTCATGACACACCAGGCTGTAAGTTAAGAGAGCAATTCAGTAGTCATAGAGTGTTCTAGAAATTTCTATGCTTTTCAACCCAATTGCTTCTTCCTGGTGACTATATCATCTATATGACTAAATTGTTTTCCATAATCTATCATAACCTTTTTCAAAGAGCTCAATTCAGTTTACATGTTACCAGTTAACAACAGTCATAACTATTATTGAGCGTCACTAATGTGCCTTATTTGAGTGATCTCTCTAAAATACCTATCACTTTTGTTGGGGGGAGTTTCTGTCTAGAACTAAATATAAATGATTTTAGGCATAATTATGTATTGTTTTGGGTTGTTCATGAAACTCCGTTTCCTTTCATTACCACAGAAAATTGAGTTTGCTACTTAAAAATATAAAAGGATTGACCTAAAATGGTTTTGGTATTAAAGTGCAGCTTTCCTCCGCCCTGGCTTGTGGCACAATGGATAAGGCATCGGCTTGCAAACCCAAAGGTCTCTGGTTCGATTCCCAGCCAGGGCAACATAACCAGGTTGCAAGCCAGGTCTCCAGCCAGGTCCGTAGCTGGGGGCAGGTGAAAGACAACCATACATTGATGTTTCTCTCCCTCTCTGCCTTTTTCCCTTCCCCTCTTTCTGAAAAATAATAAATTAAAAAAAAAAAAAAAAAAGTGCAGCTTTCCTTTACCACCCTATTTATAAAAGCAACCGCTGCCTGCGAACCCAAATGTCGCTGGTTCGATTCCCAGCCAGGGCACATAACCAGGTTGCAAGCCAGGTCTCCATCCAGGTCTGTAGCTGGAGGCAGGTGAAAGGCAACCATACATTGCCTCTCTCCCTTCCCCTCTCTCTAAAAATAATAAAATCTTAAAAAAAAAAAAAAGCAACCGCTGTCCCCACCTTGTCTGTAGTCCTAGTCTCTTGATTTTTTTTTTTTTTACACCACTCATTTGACATGATATAACGTGTACTTTTTTTTTAATCCTCACCCAAGGAAATTTTTAATGATTTTGACACACGCACACACTCATACACTGGGATCAGTTGCTCCCATATACACCCTGATCACAGATTAAACCCACAACCTAGGTATATGCCCTGACTAGGAATCAAACCCTCAACCTTTTGGTGCACAGGACAGTCCTTCAACTAACTGAGCCACCCAGCTAGGGCCAACATTACATGCACTTTTAAAAATCAACTTTTGCCCTGGCTGGTGACTTAGTGGATAGGAGCCAGCCTGCGAACCCAAAGGTGGCTGGTTTGATTCCCCGCCAGGGCACATAACCAGGTTGCAAGCCAGGTCTCCAGCCAGGTCCTTAGCTGGAAACAGGTAAAAGGCAACCATACATTGATGTCTCTCTCCCTCTCTGCCTCTCTCCCTTCCCCTCTCTCTGAAAATAATAAATCTTTTAAAAATAATTCTTTTGTGATTTAATTTACAGATAATGTATTGTACACATTATAAATATACAGTGTATGAATTTTGGCAACTATATGTCCAAATGTGTAACTACCACCACCACAATCAAGGTAGAGAATGTTTCTATCCTCCCAAAAAGCTTCCGTTGTGCCTCTAGGAAGTCAGTCCCCAGCAGCTGCTGATCTGTTCCTTATAACTATTGATTTGACTTTCCCGGAGTTACATGTAAATAGAATCGTGCAGTACTATTTTCTGACTGGCTTTTTTTCCTCACCATAATGTTTCTGAGAGTCATTTATGTTGTTGTATGTCTTAGTTAATTTCTTTTTAAAAATTTTTATTTTTATTTAAAAAATATTTTATTTGTTATTTACAGAGAGAGGGGAAGGGAGAGAGGCAGAGAGGGAGAGAGACATCCATGTATGATTGCCTTTCACCTGCCGCCAGCTGGGGACTTGGCTGGAGACCTGGCTTACAACCTGGTTATGTGCCCTGGCTGGGAATCGAACCAGTGACCTTTGGGTTTGCAGGCTGGCACCTTATCCAGTGAACTACCAGCCAGGGCCTCATTTCTTTTTTTTTTAAATTTTATTGTTGTTGTATTACATCCATCCCCTTTTTGCTCCCCTCTGTCCCC